>JARYGA010005502.1:0-48223 GCA_030545235.1 Helianthus tuberosus
CACGTTTTATGGTAATAAGGGCATAATGGTCAACATATGAGCAATTAACGGAATCATGCGTATTAATCGGTTAACTAACGGACCATGGTGTATAATCACAGAGGGTTATACTAGCATGTAACCTGGTCCAAATGAAGCTCTAAGGTATTTCTAAAACATACCTAAACGGGTCAGAACTGAAGTCAAAGCAAAAGTCAAAGCTTTGCGACTTTCGGTTCCGAACCGGGTCTAAACAGTAAATTTTCGGGTTGAACATGTTTAGACATGTTCTTACACTAATTACCAAGTTATATTAATGATCAAACAGGTTGTATGTGTTCTACATTGCTAATTATGCATAAATTAGAAATTAAGCATTATGTTGACTTTTTATTTACAAGTTTGACCCGACATTTGACCTAGTTAGAGTGGGAATCAGGGGGAACCCTTTTAAGGGTTTATTACCCACATAATTACCAACTTATAACTACTTTCAATTTAACTAATCACTTGGCCATTAGTGATTAATCGTTAAGTCAACCGTTAATTACGATGGTTTGACTTTTAAGCTAAAACTAAGCTAAAACTTAATTAGGAAAGGATTAGTAAACTTACTGAAGTCCTATGCTTGATTAGGAAGGTCTTGTGTCTGCTCTTAAGCTCCCAAAGGCTCCAGAATTGCACAAGAAGTGAATGATCAAATGGTTGCAACTTCATGGCCTTATATAGTGAATTTTGATCCACAAAATGTTGACATGTAAGTCTACCAATGACCACAACTCTTCAACAAGTGTCCCTAAGTGTTCTAGGGTTTGTTTAGGGGCCAAGCAAGATGAGGAAATTCGTTTAAAGGTTGAAAATCGCGTTTAAACAGCAACCAGCCCCGTTTTCTGTTACTGGGCATCCCTTGCGCACCGTAAGCATAAGTCTTGCGGTGTGCAAGGCTTCTGATCAGCCTTCACATTTTCCATTTTTCGCATAAATGAATCTTGGCCCTTCCGAAAGGTCAACTAACCTTTATATTTTGCACTTTGAGCCCTCCATATTTACCTACAAGGGCTTTAGGGCTTATACCCATTTTGTTAAGTCCCGGGTTAACTTTATTGTTACCCGAAAAGTCCTAACTTTCAGCGTTGACGCTTTAACCCCTCGCATACGAATTTGATCATATCTTTCTCATACGATAACGAAACTTTATGAAATTTATATCGTGTATTCTAGTGAGCATAATTAACCGTTACAAAGCTTCGGGTTTATCAAAAGCTCACTCAGAGGTATAAATTAAACATGTTGACACATTTAACCCCTGTAGTTTGTAATCTCTCACTTTCTTTCATATTTAGCTTCGTATGATCCATGATTTATTCGTTTGAAGGTATGAGCATCATGTAGGGTTAATGTACAATGTATTTATTCACTGTTGACATTTAGAACTCGTATATTCATATACTTTCCTTGTTTGTCAACTTTAGTCCTTCTATACATTCTTTCACACTTCAAACATATGACACGTGTCAACTTATTATAGGACGTGAATTTTCGAGGTGTTACATCCTCACCCCCTTAAAATAAATCTCGACCTCGAGATTTGGTAAATTATGGAAGTACTTTTCTTTCATCGTGGACTCAACCTCCCACGTATATTCGGGACCTCTTCGGGCATCCCATTTCACCTTTACAATAGGCACATGCTTCCTTCGAAGCTTCTTAACCTGTCGATCTTCAATCGACAATGGTTTTTCTTCACATCATAATCCTGTATATCATTATGTGATAGTGCTTCTTGACTTATTGGCGAAACACATCCTTCAGTCACTGGTGTGCAATGTATTGCGAGCTCCGCCAAGCTCCTTAAATAGGTTTTAGCTTAAAGGCTACCTGATCTTGATACATTCGATTTCCTTCGAATGATTCTATATATTCAGAGCTTAACCAGCCTGATAATTTTAACAATTTGGCACTCCCTTCCTTAACAAGAATTCAGGAGGTTTGCTACTTTCATTAATCCTTGATTTTTCACCCGAATACTGGCATCTTACAAATGATTATGAATTTGCGTCATCTTATTTATTGTTTCTAATGCAACCTTCAGATCCTGATAACTGGACTTACCAATCTATTGTCCAAACAATAGATGTTTAACATTCCATCTATACAAGGTCTTCAAGGGAGCAACCTTGATACTTATGTATCATCTATTATAGAAAGCTTATCTTAAGGTGAGATGGTTATTTCAACCATTGCTCAAAACAATTCTTAAGGAGTAGCTAATCCTTACAGTTGGTCGATCAAATCGATGATCCTGGGCAGCTGATGGCAAATTCTTAGTCGTTGCCAAATTAGGGTTGCGGTAATTAATATATCAACAATATGAATCGTCTTTCTTATTAAATAACATAACATCCTCAGAATATTGAGTCAGGCTATATGAGCCTATGTCTTAAAACTTACTTAATCAGGGTTTCGATTATTCCAAAATCAATATGGAATTTTCGCAACACTCTAACCCAAGCGGGATGTTAATCTTAACTCTACTTGCCTCTCGGGAGGTAAACAGGGTAGTCTTAGGAGAAGGCAATCAAAATACAAGGAGGTTACAGAGATTTCCATATCTCAGGCTCCAGTTCACCCATCATAGCTTGTGTCAAATAAGTGACAACTTTTATGTTACTAGTCCACGAATTCCTTAATCGGGAACATTTACTTAGGCAACCCCATTCTGGATATCTTCTTTGAATACTATTAGTTGACTTTAGTACCATATGATCATTGGGATATCTCAGGGGTTCCATGTATTAAATCTCCATACTGATCAGGCATGGAAGCAATCTACGGAACTTATTAAGATACATCAATTTTCATACGACGGTTTTGTCATACCATTTGGTATTCATAATCAATAGGGATTAAAGAGATATCAATTATATGCGAATGTCCTTTATCTATAGAGAGGGTACATTAGTTTTTTTTTACCGATTTCTTACAAGAACAGAAAAATAGTTCCTATTACTAAAGGAATCAACTTCTTGGTTGCGATCCGACAACTGCTATTCATCATCCTCATGGCTTTATATACTAACCATGGTTTCATTAAACCATACAGGTCAATAAGGCACTAACATTCTTAATGAACGTTATTTTAAAAATATATCTATATCACTTAGCCTAGGTCACAAAAGACCATCAATGGCATTTAAGGGTTGGACCTGGTCCATCACCTTTTTGACAGGGGATCAAAAGTCACATCTGTCTTTATTATACTGATGAATTTGGATAGCTTGAAAGTTTGCCATAAGGGTATCGGAAAAGAGCGATTCCTAATAGATATAAAATATCAATCTAGGATTTGTTGGAGCATTTTCTAAAGTATCATCGGTCACTTTCTACCTCGCATTAAATGACCGAAGTCTTAATCAGGAGGAGACAACAGTTCTCAACATTTATTATTCATTATAGAATCGTATGTGCCAGTATCAAGTAAATTTCTGCATAAACTGCTTGATATGGAAAGGTACCTGCTATATAGTTATCATTCTGCATCATCTCCTTGGCGTTGGTCTGGAAGACTCATGCATTTGCTTTCTTGGCCTCTTCAGGCTTCTTCTGATTCCTAGGGCAGTTAGTCTTGATATGCCCCTTCTCGTTGCAACCATAACAGGTTGCATCTTTCAACTTCTTGCAATCCAAGGTTTTATGTTCCTTAGACTTGCAGATTCCACAGGGTAGTGGCTCAGACTCAAATCTGCATTTCCCAAGATGGTATTTCCTACAAGTTTCGCACCTGGTCTTCTCACTCGACTGCTGGCTCTCTCTCTTAAACCCGGAACTCTTCTTATCTTCAGAATTCCTCTTCCTATCGGAGCGATGAGAATTCTCATCCTCCCTTTTACGCTTTCCATCTTCAGATGCTTTGGCAGCCTTGTTTCTGACAACATCGAGTGTAAGAGATAGCGACAGATCTGCCGTTGACCTGATGTAACAACTCTCATCAAAAGTCATATTTATTAAGTTAAATTGTCCAAAAGGAAACCCTAATTGAGACACCCAAGTGATTCTACACAAACCCTAAAATTTTCAGAATTTTCAGAATCAGGATTAGGGCCCCTAAAACTCAGGGGGGTAAAACCCTAGTTACGATTATCCAAATAACTCTCAGTCAAATTCGAATTTTGAGAAACTGTCGACTCAGCAAGCCTACCCATGCACGTAGCTACCCTATGAAACTAGGTTAGCAGTCACGTAGCGCGACGACTATAGGGGTAACCAGTCGCGCTACGCCACTGGGTCAAAATTTCAGTATAAATAGTAGAGTTTGGGACTTGAATCTGGGCACTGAAACGACGTAAAAATTCAAAGTATACGCTGAGTTATAGCAGAAACACTATCAAAACACACACAATTCACGAAGTGCTGTCACAAAACAGGGTAATAACTCGATCGCTATTACGATTCATTTTCCGATCGATCAATGTACTCAATGGATGTTTAATTGCTGCCCACATTAGGGTGATGCTTTGTCATTAATCGTTAATTCGATGGATGTTTAAGCATAACACTTTGTCATTCGTTGTGAGGATTGATCTCGTGAGTTATCGTAAATGCTGTATTGATTACTAACCCAGTTTTGTGTGCATTGTTATTTAAATTAGGTTAACAAGGCTAATCCGTAGAGTAAACTCTATCCGTGTTAAATCTGCAATGTGAGTCATTCTCTTTTTATCAAATTACTTTTAAAATCATGTTTATTTTCAAAGGTTATAATTACAGTGATTAAGTTTATGTAATCACCAAGTTACAGCCGGTATGTGGGGTTTTGTATACATTACTTGATAATCGTCACCATTGGGGCAGCCAATGGGGGATATGACCATAGTCACAGATCCGGTCGTGTGACAAATACTGTGGGTAGTTGGTTGATATCAGAAACAATGTAATCTTCCTTAATACTGTAAATTATAACAAACAGGTTGTTTTAGTAAATAGAATGATTCACTCAGTATTTTCTGCTGACAAAACCTTTTTCAAACATGTTTCAGGTGATCTGTTGTGATTCAGGAAAGGTGCTACGGAGCACTGCAAGCTTAAGAAAGTGGCTCATTGTAAAAGAAAGAAATATGTTTTGTTAAATAAATATTTCTTCGTGAAATCATAATATTGTAAATTAACGGGGTTTTATCCCGAATTGTGAAATAAAATAATCGGGAAAATTTTAGCTTTACAACGATCCTGATGATAAACTTTCGCTGTTAAACTCAATTAAATAAATACAACGGGATTTCTGTCCCGCGGCTCCTGAAACGGGTAAAACCGGGTCAGGGGTCGTGACAGAAAAAGGTGGTATCAGAGCCACTGAGTTAAGCTAATTAAGTATTTAGAAATACTTAATTTTTCCTGATTACTATTATGTGTTTATGTGTTTTATTAACTGACTATTTGTTAGTTACAGTATGGGTAAGAAAAAGCTTTCCAGCATCTATCTTAAATTAGATAGGTCATCCAATGAGAAAGGAAGTTCATCCCAAACTAAATCCTCAAAACTTCCTGCAATTCCTGAAGAAGGAATATTTGTTCGAAAAGCCCAATACGAGAAACCACTTTCTCCCGATAAAAGAAGTTTGATTCTTAAGAAAAGTCAGGAGAAAATAAAGAAAGCCCGAGAGAAGAAAATTAAACAGGAAACCCAGGAATTAACCAGTAAAACACCTTGGGAGGACAAATTAGAGGAAAAATGGGCGGATCTTTATATGTTGGCCACTGTAGCAATAAATGCTAATATTTAAAATACCATGATTCCATAATAGCAACCTTATTTACAAGCCCGAAATATCATCTTGTAAATAAATAAAACCTCGCATGTTTAAAATATCCATTTTCCTTTGTATAAATTAGTCACAGGGTATGCAATAAAACTTAAAGGTTATTTCTAAAATTTTAACTTAGCATTTTTTGTATTTTCTTTGTATGTTAGACAGCATGAATGAGTTATCGAAAGCCCTAGAGAATCTCAACCTATACCCTGTAAATATAGAAGTTTCTAAAGAATTTACTGGGTATTTTCCTGATGTGGAACAACCTGTAGAATTCAACGCTCCACCTTTGAAAAAGCCAAAACCAAAGAAAAGAAGGAAATACGTATGGGGGAGTCATATTCGTAGGAAAAAGCCAGCTACGAAACTTCCTAAAATAAACAATCCTTTAGAAAAAGGAAAAGAAATTGTAACCAGGGAAAGTTCTAGACAGCAGGAGATGGAGACTGAAGTCAAGGAAGATTCTAGGCAAATGGGAATGTAGTTTGAGGAATATTCTAAGGAAATAGAAATGGAGGTTGGAAAAGGTTCTAGACCAACTCAGATGGAAATTAGAGAAAGCTCCAAACAAAACTAGGGAATGACTTTTCAGGAGGAAATAGATTTTATATTGGCAAGCTGTGAGACTATTCAGCCTGTCAATACAAATATTTTTACTTGTCCTATTGAAAACCAAATTCCTATAAATCTTGAACCAGCAATCCCAGAACCAATAGTCCACTCCCAATCTGTAGAAATGGACGAATGGTGGACCAATGATTGGCAATTCCAAAACATTGTCAACAGTCCTTATTCCCTTCTTCCGCAATTCGATCCAGAAACATTACCCAATCCACCCATGAGTAATGAGAATTTAGCAGAACTTCGCCATTTTGGCGAAGAGTTAATGGATGCGGGAAATAGAATCCGTGAGATAGGGGGACAAATTGCTTGGAAGTATGATGAAAGGGAGCTTCGTTTTTAGGAAGACAAATGCCGAGAGATAATGGGTTGGTAAAACTGTGGTTGTGTAATAGTAATAGTAAAATCAGTATTTGTAAAATAAATAATAAAACGGTTGTATATAGAGGCATGATATAATCTATAAACTAAATGAAATTTTAGATTTTGTTTGTATATTCGTTTACGTGATTATGTGCAATTAATTGTGACATTGGATTATTTCTTTTATACTAATTATTTATCTATAAATTAATTATCAGATGGCAAACATTGGTAATGAACCAGTAAATGAAGTAAATCAATCCGAGCAAATTCAGGAAGAACAATTGTTAAATAGACAAGATATAGAGGATATTGTTGCACAAGGAATAGCCAATGCTATTCCAGCAATTGTTGCTGCTGTTCAAAAACCTGTTAAAACGCAATCATTCATTCCTAGTAAACGTACTCAAGGCGACAACTTTAGTAATAGTATAAACGGAGGCGGAAATCATGTTAATAACAATAATGATCTGCAAACCCCAATTTTCAAGAAAATGAAAGCTGCAACACCTGGTTGCACTTACAAAGAATTCCTTGCCTGTAAACCAACTGAGTTTTCAGGTAATGAAGGGGCTATTGCAGCATTACGTTGGTTAGAGAAAACTGAGGCAGTAATTGCTATAAGCAAATGTGCTGAGGAAGACCAAGTTATGTATGCGTCTAATCTTTTTAAAGAAGGGGCGTTAGAATGGTGGAACACAGTGTTACAAGCTAAAAGAAGGATTGTGGCTTATGCCATGAACTGGGAAGAACTTAAGAGTCTTGTAGAAAGAAAATTCTGTCCCGAGTATGAAAAAGATCAAATGGCAAATAAGTTCCTAAACCATCGGATGGTTAATGTGGACTGTCGAGGATATACTTTAACATTCTTCGAATATGCTAGGGTGGTACCAACGCTGGCTTCGCCAGAGCCGGTACTCATTTCTCGCTACATTTGGGGATTAATTAGCGAAATCCGCAATATCGTTAAAGCTGCGAGACCTCGCACTATTGACGATGCAGTGGAACTAGCCAACACCCTAACTGATGAACTGGTACGCACAAGAGATGAAGACAGGAAAAAGGATCTGGCTCAGAAAATTACCCAAGGATTTCGTATGGGTAATAGTAATAACTTCAAGAAAAAAGGAATAGGGCAATCACCAATTCCATCATACTGCAGGAAATGCAAAAAGAAACACTATGGAAGATGCGATATAACTTGCAATTTTTGCAAAACTATAGGACATCGTGAAGAAAACTGCAGAAAGAAATCCATAATTTGTTACAATTGTGGAGAAGCCGGACATTTCAAAACAGAATGTCCTAAATTGATCAAACCAGCAGACAACAAAGCCAAGGCGACTGACGGAGCTACTAAGAAAAAGGTCAGAGCATTCCAGCTAACTACTCAAGAAGCAGAACTCATTCCAGATGTTATAGCTGGTATGTTCCTAGTTCACAACGTATACGCAAAAGTATTATTTGACTCTGGTGCAAACCAAAGTTTTATCAATACTTTATTCTGTCAAGCTCTTAAGTTACCTTTAACCAACATTAGGCAGATTTTTACAGTCAAAACCGCAGATAGGAATTCAGTTAAAATAGATCAGGTTTTGCAAAAAGTAGAAATAGAACTTTCAGGTCATAAATTTTCTGCAAATCTGTTACGTATGAAATTAGCTGAATTTGATGTTGTGTTAGGAATGGATTGGTTAATAGCCAACCATGCTCGAATTCTTTGTGATAAGAATTCTATAGAAATTCAGGCACCCACTGGAGAAGTAATCATGATTACAGGAGATAAGCCACGTAAACCCATGAAGTTCATATCAGTAATGAAAGTTGCTAGTTATGAACAAAAACAAGGAATAGTATATATGATTTCAGTAATCATTAGTACTAAGGGTAAAGAACTTAAGGAAATTCCTGTAGTCTCAGAATATCCAGATATATTCCCAGAAGAGTTACCTGGATTACCACCAGATAGGGAAGTAGAATTTAGGATTCATCTAATTCCAGGAACTACACCGATAGCCAAGGCACCTTATCGGTTAGCACCCACAGAAATGTTAGAACTGAAGAAGCAATTAGATAAATTACTAAGTAAAGGATTCATACAACCTAGCTCATCTCCTTGGGGAGCTCCAGTGTTGTTTGTAAAGAAGAAGGATGGTTCAATGGGAATGTGTATTGATTATAGAGAATTGAATAAAATTACAATTAAGAATCGATACCCATTACCTAGGATTGATGATCTGTTTGATCAACTCCAGGGAGCTAGATATTTTTCTAAGATTGACTTACGTTCTGGATATCACCAATTAAAGGTACAAGAAGAAGACATACCTAAGACTGCTTTCAGAACTAGGTATGGTCATTACGAGTTTACAGTCATGCCCTTCGGGTTAACAAATGCACCTGCCGCATTCATGGACATGATGAATAGAATCTGTAAACCGTACTTGGATAAATTTGTAATTGCCTTCATAGACGATATACTTATTTATTCCAAAAGTCAGGACGAACATTGTCAGCACTTGCATATACTCTTAACTTTGTTAAGAAAAGAAAAGTTGTACGCCAAATTCTCGAAGTGTGAATTTTGGTTACAAGAAGTGCAATTCTTAGGACACATGGTGAATCAAGAAGGTATTCACGTAGATCCTGCTAAAATAGAGGCAATTACCAAGTGGAAGGTTCCGCAAACCGCAATGGAAATTAGAAGTTTTATAGGTTTAGCTGGGTATTATAGACGGTTTATTAAGGATTTTTCCAAGATAGCTGTACCATTAACTAAGCTAACCTGTAAAGCCATTAAGTTTGAATGGGGACCTAAACAAGAAGAAGCCTTTAGGATTTTGAACCAAAAGTTAACCAATGCTCCAATCTTAGCCTTACCAGAAGGAACTGAAGATTTTGAAGTATATTGTGATGCTTCAAAACTAGGCTTAGGATGTGTGCTTATGCAACGCAAGAAGGTAATTGCGTATGCCTCAAGACAGTTGAAAAAGCACGAGGAAAATTATACAACTCATGATTTAGAATTAGGAGCTGTAATTTTTGCCCTTAAGATTTGGAGACATTATCTTTACGGAAGTAAATTTACTGTCTATACAGACCATAAAAGTTTAAAATATATTTTTGGGCAAAAAGAGTTAAACATGAGACAAAGAAGATGGATGGAAATCCTAAGTGATTACGACTGTGATATTCAATATCACGAAGGAAAGGCAAATGTAGTTGCAGATGCCTTAAGTCGTAAGTATTATGAGAAACAACGACGGGTTCGTGCTCTCAGATTAAATCTACAGTTAGATTTAAGGGAACAAATGAAGCATTTTCAAGAAACAGTAATAGAGGATGTTGCTGAAGGAATGAAGGGACGAATAAAGGAATTAGAACAAGGAACTGATGGAATTCGGAGATTCCATAAAAGCAGAATTTGGGTACCTAAGCAAGGAGACTTAAGACCTAAGATTTTAGAAGAAGCCCATAAATCTAGGTATACTATACACCCAGGAAATAATAAAATGTACCAAGATTTAAGAAAGAATTTCTGGTGGATAGGTATGAAAAAGGATATAGCTAAGTATGTATCAAAATGTCTTACTTGTTTACAAGTTAAGGCAGAACATCAGAAACCATCAGGTCTACTACAACAGTTAGAAATGCCTGTATGGAAATGGGAACTTATAACATTGGATTTTGTTACTAAGTTACCCAAAACCAGAAAAGGTAATGACGCGATTTGGGTAATTGTAGATCGATTAACCAAATCAGCTCACTTTCTACCTATGAAAGAAACCTTTAGCATGGAAAATTGGCAAAGTTATATGTAGATGAAGTCGTATCTCTACATGGAGTTCCACTCTCCATTGTATCAGACAGGGATAGTCGTTTCACTTCTCATTTTTGGACAAGTTTCCAGAAAGCAATGGGAACTCGACTAAACTTAAGCACTGCATATCATCCCCAAACAGATGGGCAAAGTGAAAGGACAATCCAAACTCTGGAAGACATGCTCCGAGCATGTGTGATAGATTTTGGTGGAAATTGGGACGATCACTTACCTTTAATTGAATTCTCCTATAACAATAGTTATCATTCAAGCATTGAAACTGCCCCATTTGAAGCACTGTATGGAAGAAAATGCAGAACTCCAGTTTGTTGGGCAGAAATAGGAGAAAGTCAATTATCAGGTCCGGAGATTGTACAAGAAACGACTGATAAGATTACACAAATCAAGGAAAGGCTGAAAACGGCTCGAGATCGCCAGAAGAGTTATGCAGACAATAGATGCAAACCATTAGAATTCCAAGTTGGAGACAGAGTACTGTTAAAAGTTTCTCCTTGGAAAGGAGTTGTTAGATTCGGTAAGAAAGGAAAGCTAAGTCCTAGATACGTAGGAACATTTCCAGTAATCCAACGTATAGGACCAGTTGCTTATCGTTTACAACTACCAGAAGAATTAGCTGGAGTACATGATGTATTTCATGTATCCAATCTCAAGAAATGTCTAGCAGACGAATCTCTGGTAGTACCTCTTCAAGACATAGAGGTAAACGAAAAGTTAAAATTTGTTGAGAAACCTCTTCAGATAGAAGACAGAAAAGTAAAGTTTCTCAAGCACAAACGACTAGTGCTAGTAAAAGTAAAGTGGGATTCAAAAAGAGGAGCTTAATACACTTGGGAGCTGGAATCAGAAATGAAGCGAAAGTATCCTCATTTATTCCAGTAAATCTCGAGGACGAGATTTTTATTAAGGTATGGAGAATGTAACAACTCTCATCAAAAGTCATATTTATTAAGTTAAATTGTCCAAAAGGAAACCCTAATTGAGACACCCAAGTGATTCTACACAAACCCTAAAATTTTCAGAATTTTCAGAATCAGGATTAGGGCCCCTAAAACTCAGGGGGGTAAAACCCTAGTTATGATTATCCAAATAACTCTCAGTCAAATTCGAATTTTGAGAAACTGTCGACTCAGCAAGCCTACCCATGCACGTAGCTACCCTATGATACTAGGTTAGTAGTCGCGTAGCGCGACGACTATAGGGGTAACCAGTCGCGCTACGCCACTGGGTCAAAATTTCAGTATAAATAGTATAGTTTGGGACTTGAATCTGGGAACTGAAACGACGTAAAAATTCGAAGTATACGCTGAGTTATAGCAGAAACACTATCAAAACACACACAATTCACGAAGTGCTGCCACAAAACAGGGTAATAACTCGATCGCTATTACGATTCATTTTCCGATCGATCAATGTACTCAATGGATGTTTAAGTGCTGCCCACATTAGGGTGATGCTTTGTCATTAATCGTTAATTCGATGGATGTTTAAGCATAGCACTTTGTCATTCGTTGTGAGGGTTGATCTCGTGAGTTATCGTAAATGCTGTATTGATTACTAACCCAGTTTTGTGTGCATTGTTATTTAAATTAGGTTAACAAGGCTAATCCGTAGAGTAAACTCTATCCGTGTTAAATCTGCAATGTGAGTCATTCTCTTTTTATCAAATTACTTTTAAAATCATGTTTATTTTCAAAGGTTATAATTACAGTGATTAATTTTATGTAATCACCAAGTTACAGCCGGTATGTGGGGTTTTGTATACATTACTTGATAATCGTCACCATTGGGGCAGCCAATGGGGGATATGACCATAGTCACAGATCCGGTCGAGTGACAAATACTGTGGGTAGTTGGTTGATATCAGAAACATTGTAATCTTCCTTAATACTGTAAATTATAACAAACAGGTTGTTTTAGTAAATAGAATGATTCACTCAGTATTTTCCGCTGATAAAACCTTTTTCAAACATGTTTCAGGTGATCTGTTGTGATTCAGGAAAGGTGCTACGGAGCACTGCAAGCTTAAGAAAGTGGCTCATTGTAAAAGAAAGAAATATGTTTTGTTAAATAAAGATTTCTTCGTGAAATCATAATATTGTAAATTAACGGGGTTTTATCCCGAATTGTGAAATAAAATAATCGGGAAAATTTTAGCTTTACAACGATCCTGATGATAAACTTCCGCTGTTAAACTCAATTAAATAAATACCACGGGATTTCTGTCCCGCGGCTCCTGAAACGGGTAAAACCGGGTCAGGGGTCGTGACACCTGAATGTAGTAGGTCTTGAAGCCTTAACAATGGCTTTGATTTATGGGGCTAAACCTCCGATGAGGCGAGCAATTCTCTTGGTTTCTGGTGTTACTAGGTAAGTTACCAGTCTGGACAGGGTATTGAAACTGGTGAGGTATGCTTGACAATCTAAGTTTATCATCACCAATGATAAGAAATCTGATTCGATTCTTTCGACCTCATGTTGAGGGCAGTAGTTCTCCATAATGAGAGCAACAAACTGTTCCCATGTCATGTTGTAAAGTGGGATCTTCCCAGCAGCTTGAATGAGAGCCTTCCACCACGCTAGTGCCTCTCCCTTGAACGATTGGGATACATACTTCACTACATCCCTCTCAGCACAACCGCTGATATCGACAACTGTGTCCATTTCATCCAACCAGGTCATACAATCGATTGCTCCTTTCTCCCCCGTGAAATCCCGGGGTTTGTAGGAGACAAAGTATTTATAGGTACAGGACTTGGTACGCAGTTCATTATCGAACACTATCCTCTTGGATGGAACACTGTGTTCATTAGATGAATGTCGATCATCATCCTTCTTTGGTCCCTCTTTCTTAGAGGGCGGCTTGTTATGAGGCTCAGAATGAGTCTTGGGGACAGGCTCAGAATGAGTCTTGGGGACAGACTCAGAGTTGGGTACAGATGAGGCTTTACTATGAGTCCCACTATACTCCCTAAATTGCTCCTCTACAGCTTTAGATACAGCTGTATCAATCGGTGTGCGAAGTTCTACTCTGGTTATATTAATCTTATCATCATCGCGGTTTTCCAGAGGATGACTGTTTATCTCGTCAGAGTCAGCCATGTAGGTAGTTTTAATTGCTACACAAGGAAAAATAAGGGCAAGGTTTATTTAGAAGCCCATATAGTTTTATCGTCTTAAACGATTTATTAACCCTGGTAATATAAACCATATTGGGTAATTTGTTAGTTACATTTAATTAGCATTTTCATCATAATTTATCCTAGTTATAAAACATTAAGGATATCAAGGTAGCGCAAAAGGCCTTGTCACAAGGACAGTTTTAAATTTACAAGTCATGATTTCGGAGAATCGAGGCATTTTAATTTTAATAATAGCACAAATGGCCTAGTCGCGTAGACAAGTTTAATTTATAAGCCATGATTTCAGAGAATCGAGGCATCAAGGTGTGAATCAAAGTTCATTACCTTTTCTTGACAGAGAGTCAGAGACATCAACTGTCTGTTGTCCCTTAGAACAATAAGTATGGCCCGTAGGCATTTCATCACTTATTGATGTTTATAATATGCTCATCTTCATTTGATGATAGTAGTCAGGATCGCATTGATCATACAAACTATGAGGCTTGGGCATAGCCCACCACCTTAGACAGGAACCATAATGGTTACAACTGTCATTGTCGTATTGACAATATTATAAAGTATAGCCCGTAGGCACTTCATCACTAAGGATGTTGATAATATGATCATCATATTGATGATATTAGTCATGATCACATTGATCATATAGACTAATAGGCTTGAGCATAGCTCACCACCTTAGACAAGGGATCATAAAGATCACAATGTCATTGTCTCAGATGGACAATACGTTATAGCCCGTAGGCACTTCCCTTCTAAGGGATGGCTATAGTATGATCATCTTATAGGATGATATAAGCCATGATTTCTAAATCATAAGGCAATTTAGGAAATTTAAAAATTTCCAGTATAGGGATGACTATTGTGATTTTCTCGAATCACATTCGTCAAGAGTGCTAACATGTTCTTAGGTGTTAACAAGGATTTGAATCTTTTAAATAGGTCCTACCATCTTGGCCTCGTCATATAGGCTAGGTTTACCTTTAAGATTCCTTTTTTTAATAATAAACGCAGAACAATCCTAGCTCGGGATGTTAATAAGGATATGAACCTAAATTGAGGAACTGCCATCTTGGCCGCGTCTTAATAATGACACCAGGCTAGGTCTTGTCCCTTTTTAGATTTTTCCATTTTATCATAATGGTAGATCTTATAATATAGGAATGATATTTTAAACATAATCGTACCTTTAAAATTTTAGCAAGTATATGGTTGCCCTAAATGGGACTTCTAATAAAAATGACTTGCCCATGCAAGAGCTAATCAGGAAATAACAAAGGAATCAAATAAGGACAAAATAAAACGAATTAGAATTTGTCCTATGTTCTTGTCTAGACTCAAGAACGTGCAACTGTGTAACTGAGATTAAACACAAAAGACTAATGTTTAATTCACTCAGTGTTGGCTCTGATACCAACCTGTCACACCCCGACTTTCCACGTGTCACCGGTGGGCCCGGTGGGGAGTATCGTAACGTGGTTGGCAACATAATAGTCAAACAACACAATATAGAAATGCACAGCGGAAGCAAAAGGTAATTATATTACAATCCGAATATAAAGTAATATCCAAGTATTACAACGGAAAGTAAAGGATCCACAGGCGGATCTTAAAATATAAACATTTGTTTAACAGACTTTAGACGCCTAGAACTTGCAAGATTCCTTATTAGCGCCCTGAGCTTCCAGCCAATTACGTTCAGTACCTGTCACTTAACCCTTTTGGAAAATACGTCAGTTTTCACTGGTAAATACACTCAACCGACTCATTTTGAAAAGAGTTTAAGAAAATTGTTTGAATGCACGTGGCACAAAATATCTTTTTATGATTTGATTAAAATGCAAAGAGGCAAAATTAATCTTTTATACTTGGGACAATTATAGTTATAATCTTGTATACAGATTTACATGTTCGTTGTACGTTCAAGGCCCGATGTAGAAACCGAGTCAGATTAACAGACACGCCACAAGTATAGGCCCACAAGAGAGTGAGATACCGTTATTACTTAAGCAACTGTCAGGTGTATGCCTACACCTCGTGCTTAAGACGTGGCCATTTTATAATACAATGATGTCAAGGATATCCGGGACATGGTCATTAACCCCTAAAGGTCTTTATTTCAAACAATACAGATTAAACCGGGTTATTAAATTATTCAATTAACCACCAAACGATGGAAGATTTAATACCCGACCAAGCGGTATTTTATATACCGTAACCCAAGCCCGTATAGGGAAAATAAGTTAAGAGTATTTACCTGAGCTAGCTCCTGTCATAAATAGCAAGAATTAATAACTCAGCCGTATTCACTTAAGTAAGCGTAGGTACAATTTACCGGAAGGCTCTAGTCTGGAATGATGGTATAAATAACCAATTAGAATGCTAACGGGTCTTTAATTAAGCCTAAGCTTAGACCGGTTAATCTTAAGGAAATATACGGTTCAAACGCATGATTAAGCGAAGACCGGAATAGAATGTGTTTTAGACCCGACAAGTTTGAAGACTTGTATAATATGGGTATTTCATACACGTTCTCGATTTTGAGATAAAACCAATAAGGTTTGACCCGTTTCGGCTAATTTATGTAAACTTGTTACACAAACCGAACCGTACGCGTAATAAGCGTGACGGGTATTCATGAGAGCCATATACAGGTTTCCTAAGTTAATTATGCCTCAAATATGTTGTGACATCAGTAAGATGTCTTTCATTATGCCCAAAACGTATTTAAACACAAACTAGGCCCCGTAGGGGTAGTTTGGTCATTTAAAAGGTTATAAAAGGGTTTAAGTATTTACCTGAGTTACATGTCTGATATAATCAGCAAAAATACGTATTTTAATAAGTTATAACAGTAGGGTAAAGTATATATGTGAATTTACCAATTATAATCAAACTATGCACCGTAGGGGCATTTTGGTAATTTCACATAAGCCGTAAAGCTCAAAACCGAAGTCTGAGTTAAACAACTTTTGCTTACTGTTAAAATATTATAATTTGCCTCAAATATCAGTAGGTATAAACCCTTGTATGTTTAAAATAGTCTTAGTACATACTATGCGTTAAAAACGCTTAAAAAGCGATTAGAAGCCATTTCTGGGTTCGATACAATAAGCTGATATTTTTACTATTCCAGAAGGCTTAAAATAATTTATTTATCATATGTGATTAGTAGCAAAAGGTTTGGAGTCAATTAGATGTGTAAAACTCATTTTATAGCTCGTAAGGGCAAAACCGACAATTACCGGATTAAGCCTACGACTATAAGTTATGCTCAACCTAAAATTAATTAAAAATCTTCAAAAATCCCAAAATAATATATTACATCAATGGGTAAAGAGTTTGATATCAAAAATTAGGCTTAACTAGGCAATACGCTAATTATGTCGCTTAATTAACATAAAGCTTTCATTTTACGCTAACGAGCATAACTCTTAATCTACACCTCAACTGATGTCAAATTTTGGATACAAGTTTATATATCAGTGACTAAGGTTTCTACTCTTTTACATTTCCAAAAATCACGTTTTATGGTAATAAGGGCATAATGGTCAACATATGAGCAATTAACGGAATCATGCGTATTAATCGGTTAACTAACGAACCATTGTGTATAATCATAGAGAGTTATACTAGCATGTAACCTGGTCCAAATGAAGCTCTAAGGTATTTCTAAAACATACCTAAACGGGTCAGAACTGAAGTCAAAGCAAAAGTCAAAGCTTTGCGACTTTCGGTTCCGAACTGGGTCTAAACAGTAAATTTTCGGGTTGAACATGTTTAGACATGTTCTTACACTAATTCCCAAGTTATATTAATAATCAAACAGGTTGTATGTGGTCTACATTGCTAATTATGCATAAATTAGAAATTAAGCATTCTGTTGACTTTTTATTTACAAGTTTAACCCGACATTTGACCTAGTTAGAGTGGGAACCAGGGGGAACCCTTTTAAGGGTTTATTACCCACATAATTACCAACTTATAACTACTTTCAATTCGACTAATCACTGGACCATTAGTGATTAATCGTTAAGTCAACCGTTAATTACGACGGTTTGACTTTTAAGCTAAAACTAAGCTAAAACTTAATTAAGAAAGGATTAGTAAACTTACTGAAGTCCTATGCTTGATTAGGAAGGTCTTGTGTCTACTCTGAAGCTCCCAAAGGCTCCAGAATTGCACAAGAAGTGAATGATCAAATGGTTGCAACTTCATGGCCTTATATAGTGAATTTTGATCCACAAAATGTTGACATGTAAGTCTACCAATGACCACAACTCTTCAACAAGTGTCCCTAAGTGTTCTAGGGGTTGTTTAGGGGCCAAGCAAGATGAGGAAATTCGTTTAAAGGTTGAAAATCGCGTTTAAACATCAACCAGCCCCGTTTTCTGTTACTTGGCATCCCTTGCGCACCGTAAGCATAAGTCTTACGGTGCGCAAGGCTTCTGATCAGCCTTCACATTTTCCATTTTTCGCATAAATGACTCTTGGCCCTTCCGAAAGGTCAACTAACCTTTATATTTTGCACTTTGAGCCCTCCATATTTACCTACAAGGGCTTTAGGGCTTATACCCATTTTGTTAAGTCCCTGGTTAACTTTATGGTTACCCGAAAAGTCCTAACTTTCAGCGTTGACGCTTTAACCCCTCGCATACGAATTTGATCATAACTTTCTCATACGATAACGAAACTTTATGAAATTTATATCGTGTATTCTAGTGAGCATAATTAACCGTTACAAAGCTTCGGGTTTGTCAAAAGGTCACTCAGAGGTATAAATTAAACATGTTGACACATTTAACCCCTGTAGTTTGTAATCTCTCACTTTCTTTCATATTTAGCTTCGTATGATCCATGATTTATTCGTTTGAAGGTATGAGCATCATGTAGGGTTAATGTACAATGTATTTATTCACTGTTGACATTTAGAACTCGTATATTCACATACTTTCCTTGTTTGTCAACTTTAGTCCTTCTATACATTCTTTCACACGTTCAAACATATGACACGTGTCAACTTATTATAGGACGTGAATTTTCGAGGTGTTACAATTATAGATGGGTTTCTAGGTTCACCCTAGCTTGTTTTATTGATCACTTCATCTATCAACCTGCAACATGTATTAAAATAAAATCAACAAAAATGTTAGCGAATATACAAGTTTAATACATAGCATAAAGTAGAATAAAAAGTTTAAGTACTAATATCCAACATGAACAACATAATACAAGTTACTAATATGCTGAAACGGTGTCACTATATGTCAAACCCAAGTTTCCAACAGAAACACCCCAAGACTCAAGGGCGGTGTGTTACTCCTATAGCGCTATAATTGTATAGCATAGGAGTTTAATAAGTATAATAAGTTTAACAAGTCTAACAAGTTTAATAAGTTTAGCAAGGTTAATGAGCATATAGACACGAAAAGTTTACATAGCATATGAGATTAACAATCATCAAATTGTTTCATGTTTAAATGTGGACAGAGTGTGAATATAACAAGTTTCAAGCGTTGCGTGTTTTTGTATAGAATACATATTGCACCCAAAGTGTTTAAAGTAAAAATGGGATCGAGTATACTCACAGTTTTGCATAGGAAGTACACTTAAACCGCGAGGAAAATTGGTGGAGTCTCGAGATCACGAGTGGTTGCGTTTGCGATTCCTTGTAAAATAACGCACGAAGAAAGAGAGGGTTCCAAATGATGAAACTACCTTAAGATATAAGATGCAAAACACTGGATATAATATATGACTAATTGATTAAATCATTTTAATTTATTATTACTCATATATATATATATATATATATATATATATATATATATATATATAGGGTAGGGTTATGGTAAAAAGTGTTTAAAATGTGAGAAGGGTAAGAAGTGTTATAAACCATTGAATATTTGATCTAATGGTTGAGATCAATAGGGTATAAAAATGTAAATTGTGTTTTAATTAGAAGGACCTTATGTAAAATTGAAGGGCAATAGTGTCTTTTCAAATGTTTAAAATATGGTAACCGTATCCTACACAACCAAAACCCCCATCATTCTCCTAAAAACCAGTGACTTCCCTTCAAAGGTTGATTATCCGATTTCCTTGACTATTAACCCTTGATAAAACACTATATGAAGATATAACACTATCTGTTTATTGTAAGACACTATACAGTTTAATTAACAATAATCTGTTGATTTAAATCACTTAATAATCATAAAACACTATGAACCAGAAAATTAAGATGTCTGTACAGAATATAACACTATTGATTGGGGATAAAACACTATGAAAGGAAATTAAGATGTCTGTACAGAATATAACACTATTGATTGGGAATAAAAACACTATGAAAGGAAATTAAGATGTCTGTACAGAATATAATACTATTGATTGGGGATAAAACACTATACATCTAAATATAAAAAAAAACTATGTTCATGATAAAACACTAAAACAACAACTTACCCTAAACAATTCAATGTATAAAACACTACATAAACACAAAATCAAAGCATACTAACACCAGAAATCGCAGAAGTTTAACAACTGTATTGTCTCTGCCGATTTCATAATACCTCATGTATTTATAATTGATGAAGAATGATGCGTACATGAAAATCTTATTGGATCTTGCAAAAAACTACAAAATTCGAAACAATCCCTGAAATATCTCATCGCCAATTTTTTTGTAGTTATCTTGGAATCAATTAATTGATAAAAATGGAAAATTACTAATACACCCTTTTGAATTAATTAAGATAAATGACACTTGTCATTCCCAAACTATTTCTCACCCTTCTCACAAAAGTTGATTAATGTACAGGATCCTAAACCTATATATATATATATATATATATATATTTATTATTCGATATGATAGACATAAGAATTATGTTTTATTTTTATTTTTATTTTTAATTACACTCGGCCCGAGTTGACCAACTAGATCCGATTCTTGCCGTGATTGATTGCGTTTCACCGATTCCGCGTAATGAGGCGGAATTGAAGAAAATCATCTCAGCAGACTTAGCTTGTAGCGATTACTCAGAGAGTACTCGACCTTCTAGACCTTGTCTTTAGGGGTGTTCAAAAAAATCCGAATCCGAAACCGAATCCGAAATATCCGAAAACCCGTATCCGAAATATCCGAATTTTCGGATTCGGATTCGGATAGTGATTTTGAGAATTTTCGGATAATCGGATTATCCGAAAATATCCGAAAATTTAATTTTTATTTTTTTCGGATATCCGAATATCCGAAAATATCCGAAGTATCCGAAAAATATCCGAAGTATCCGAAAAATATCCGAAATATCCGAAAAATATCCGAAGTATCCGAAAAATATCCGAAATATCCGAAATAATCCGAAAAATATCCGAAGTATCCGAAAAATATCCGAAATATCCGAAAAATATTCGAAGTATCCGAAAAATATCCGAAATATCCGAAAAAATATCCGAAATATCCGAAATTTATATTCGGATATCCGAAACTATCCGAAAAATCTGGTTCCAAATATTAAAAAATAATAAAAATAATAAAAATTAAATAAAAAAATTGGATATTCGGATATCCGATTAGATATCCGAACCTGAATCCGAAATTTCAGATATCCGAAAATCGGAAATCCGAAATTTCGGATTCGGGTTCGGATGTCAATATTTCACTATCCGAAATTTCGGATATCCGATTTTCGGATATCCGATTTTCGGATATCCGAAAACCGGATTATCCGATCTTGAACACCCCTACTTGTCTTGGTGTTTGTTATGGTGTAGTATATCCTAAGTGATGAGGGTTTAAGTCCTATTGTGAAAATAATAATGACTATTGTGAAAATAATGAAGTACTTAGACTATGGGGTATGGGGCGTGGGTTGGATACAAACGCCTAATTCATCACCCCGGGTGGGCTTGGGTTTCGGCGTGGCCCCTTGGGCGGGGGTTTCAGCCCGGGCGTTGGGCTTGTGAAAATAATAATGACTATTGTGAAAATAATGAAGTACTTAGACTATGGGGTATGGGGCTGGGGTTGGGGCGTGGGTTGGGTACAAACGCCTAATTCATCACCCCGGGTGGGCTTGGGTTTCGGCGTGGCCCCTTG
Source organism: Helianthus tuberosus (assembly GCA_030545235.1). NCBI lineage: Eukaryota > Viridiplantae > Streptophyta > Magnoliopsida > Asterales > Asteraceae > Helianthus > Helianthus tuberosus. The sequence continues at coordinate 21,856 of JARYGA010005502.1, forward strand.
GGCGGGGGTTTCAGCCCGGGCGTTGGGCGGGGCTACCCACATGACGTGGCGGAATCTCATTGGCCAAGAGCACTAGCCCTTTGAAATTGGCTTTTTTCCCACGCCACCCCAGCCACGCCCCACCATACCCCTTTGAAATTGGCTTTTGGTCTTGGGTGCCCTATACTCCACGTGTCGCACCATGCCCCCAACCCACGCCCCACCATACCCCACGGTCTTAGCAGTGAGTTACTTTGCCATTTAAAGAAAAATTAATATAAATAGTAATGGCAAATTTAAGTTACGATGTTTTTTTGCACTTGAATATGCAATAACATCCATGAACATTGAATGCTGGTATTCCATACATTATATATATACAAGGTAGAAAGAAGTAGATGATATATGTAAGTTCCATTGCAATGGCAATCTTCCTTATGTTTCTAATCTTTACTTCAGGTTAAGCCCACCACATTGTTACATTTGTTCATGTGTTCTGGTGTATTTTGTGAAATATAGTTTTAATTTCTTTTACTCGTTTTAGGATTGATGAACTTCCCTCAAACAGCAAATGCGCGCTGTTGGTGTCATAGTGACCAAGATTGTGCAGGGATCGGTTGCCCACGACATCATCCGCCGATGTGCATGTTGTGTTCTTGTTTTTGTGTCGGTCCTGTAGAAGCGAAAATGTTACGAGCTGAGACTGATAAACACACAAGCATCGATAGCGGTGGCAAAACTCAGATTCAAGCGCAGCTCCAAGTGCAGCCCTAGTAGACATGTTAAGTTTTGTACATGAGATCACTCGAGGATCAAGATCGATATGTGCATGAAATTATGAAAATTACAATATTTTCCTAGTGTTCTTTCCGATCTGCTTTAATTTTTATTACCAAAACAATGGTTAGTTCACAATCAATAGTCAAATACAATGAACCAAATTAAAAGGTTAATGTTATTTACTAGAAACGATTTGATTAATAATTTATCAATTTAAAAATTAATCGTATCAAACAGAGAGATAAAAACAGACATAAAGTTAATAGACAAGGTTGATTTTTAGACTGATAAATGCATTGTGATAATTTTTTTTTGCATCTCTTAGAGGGTGTTTCTGATTGCTTATTTTAGTGACTTATTAATTTATTGACTTTTTGAAAAGTTAAAAGGTGTTTGGTATGGAATTATTATGTGAAGGAAAAGTGAATAAGTCACTCCATTATGACTTATTAACTTTTTCAAAAAGTCATAAGTTGTTTTGAAAAGTTAAACCAAACATATCTAAGACACGAGATACAACTTTTATTTGGCCATTGATGGTTCGGTTCGTTCACCATCCTGTTTGTGAGATTACTTAATGTATATGTAACTAGGGATGACAATTTTCAACACGACATGAAAAAACAAGTGTTGAGTCAGCTAACATTGCTCATTTTATTAAGCAAGTCAACCCGAACACGACCTATTTATTAAATTGGTCAACCCAAACACGACCTGACAAAGACTTTGCAAAAGAAAAGAGAATAAATATAATGATCATAAAATTAGAAGGAAATAAAACAATGGTCGAAAAAATAAAATTAAACATTTTTTTTAAATGTTTGGAAAAGTAAAAAGTTTGTTAGAATTAAAACATGTTTGGAAAAGTATAAAGATTGTTAGAAATTTTTAAAACTGTTTGGAAAAGTACGTTAGAAAGGCATAAACATTCTTAGAAACCAAGAGAAAGACATGCTTATTCCTACGAACACCCGTAGACCTGGCAAACGGGCCGAGTCGGGTTGGGTCGGGTCATGGATCAAGACGGGTTCGGGTCAAAACGGGTCAATTAAAATAAGGGTTGTTTTGGTTCGGGTCGAAACGGGTTCGGGTCAAAACGGGTTCGGGTCGGAACGGGTTCGAGTCGGAACGAGTTCTGGTCAGAACGGGTTCGGGTCAGGTCGGGTCGGGTTGGTTAAAAAATGTTTTTTTAACAACAAAAAAAAAGATATTGTACATCAAGAGGCAATTTTGTCGAGTTGAAATGGGTCCGGGTTGGTTCGGGTTGCGTATTGGTCAATACTTTTTGACATTTTATGTTGGCAATGGAAGAAGGGCGTGTTAAGTCTATTTTCGATGCAATGGTGGTGATTAAAGAGGGTAATATGAATTATGCAAAAAGCTCGATCGTTGTTTTTGTGTAAAGAGTAAATTACAAAGTTCGTCCTTTATGTATGTCAGTTATTACAAAGTATGTCATTTATCTTTAATAAGCTCAGAAAACATACCTAATGTTTGAAAAACCATTCAGGTTATGTCCTTTAGTCATAACACAATTAGTTTTCATGGTTAAAGTTGACTAAATCAACCCCACATAAGGGTAATTTAGTCATTTTACTCTCTCACTCTACCTGCTCTCTCTCAATCTCTCTCTACATAAGGGTAATAAAGTTGACTAAGTCTACATAAGGGTAATAAAGTTTAAGTCTCTTTCTCACCTACCCCCACCACCACCACCACCACAACTCACCTGCCACCACCATCACCACCACCACCACCGATCTGCCACCACCACCACTTTCACTCTCTCACTCTACCTGCTCTCTCTCAATCTCTCTCTACAATCTCCTATTTCTCTCTCTCTCTCTCTAAACTTCCGTCTCTAAACTTCCTCCGCCGCCAACTACATCCTAATCCTCAACGGCGCCTCCCCCTCTCTGAACGGATTGCTCGAAAACATCCCAACACTGACTCGAACTTGAGCCGTCGTGACACGAAACCGGAACCGGAAACCCTGAAACTTGAACTATTAACCCCGAACTGACCTGAAACGGAGCTGCCATGGCTCCGGCAGCCACGTTGTCGTCGAGCACTTCCGTCGCCGCCATCGATATCGGAAAACGAGGGGGGCGCCGCTGCCACTGTTGCCGTAAAAGGAGGGGATTGACTCCTTTCTTCTTCTCCGTCTCTCTCTCTCTCTCTCTTCGATCTGTCCGATCTGCTCAGTAGCGGGGTGTGGGTGTGTGTGGGCGACGATATCGGGAGACAGAGGAGGATCGGGTGTGAGTGTGGTCGCCGGAGAAGGAGCGACAGAGGGAAGGTGAGGGTTATGGGGGCTTGTCGGGGAATGCGTAGGCCGGAGATGCGGAACCGGTGAGTCAAGAGAGAGCAGGTAGAGTGAGAGAGTGAAAGTGGTGGTGGTGGCAGATCGGTGGTGGTGGTGGCAGGTGAGTTGTGGTGGTGGTGGGGGTAGGTGAGAGAGAGAAGGAGAAGAGGTTAATAATGTTTGTATGTATATAATTCTAAAATTGTTTTATTTATTGGTTTTATGATTATTTATTATAATATTTAGGATAAAAAGACTAAATTACCCTTATGTGGGGTTGACTTAGTCAACTTTAACCATGAAAACTAATTGTGTTATGACTAAAGGACATAACCTGAATGGTTTTTTAAATATTAAGTATGTTTTCTGAGCTTATTAAAGATAAAGGACATACTTTGTAATAACTGACATACATAAAGGACGAACTTTGTAATTTACTCTTGTGTAAATGTATGTTGTCATATTGTTGGAGTTGATGTAATAGATTTATGTGTATTTCATCCTAAACTGGTTAAGTTCGGGAAAGCAAACTACTTTTGTAATTTATTTAAGCCCCACCATTTCATTTAGATTCAGGGTTGAAAGTCCCTTAGCCCACAAATAAACGCCTCTATCCTAGCCCTTATAAGGACGTATGCCACGTATTCGATGGAAAGTTTTAAATTCCACCATCGTGGTGTGAGGGTCGAAACGGTTCGTGTCGAAGTGGTTCGCGTCGAAACGGTTTCATGTCGAAACGGTTCACGTCGAAACGTTACGCGACGAAACGGTTCGGTTCGAAACGGTACTGGTCGAAATGGTTCGATCAGAAACGGTACGGATCGAAACGGTACTGGTCAAAACGGTACGGGTCGAAACGGTCCGGGTCGAAACGGTCCGATTCGAAACGGTATGGGTCGAAACGGTACGGGTCGAAACGGTTTGCGTCGAAAGGGTTCGATTCGAAACGGTACGGGTCGAAACGTTACGAAACCCGTCCCGACCCGAAACTCGTCTCGTGCGGAAACTCGTGTCGGCCCAAAACCCGCAACGATCCGAAACTCGTCCCATGCAGAAACCCCGGCCCGAAACCCGACCCGAACCAACCTCGTTTCGATCCAAAACCTGCGTCGTGCCGAAACCAGTCTCGGCCCGAAACTCAATTCGAACTGAACCCGTTTCGTGCCGTAACCCGTCTAGTGCGGATACTTGCGTCGGCTCGAAACCCATTTCGATTAGAAACCTGCCCCGTTTTCTTTAAGACATCAACTCACATTGACCCATTTCTTTAATGTTGTCGACCCGCTTTGACCCGAAAATAACAAGTTGGAATTTCAAGTGACCTATTGTGACCCATTTAGTTAAAACATCTTACCCAAACCAACCCATATAATTTTAAAAGCAACCCAAACTAACCCACTTGGAAGACTTTGGGTCAAGATTGCCCCCTCTACCTGTAGTGGAGGGGGTTTTTTGGCGTTTTTCCATATATAACGCCCCTCCACGCCATCCTAACCGTCCACTGGGCTTTTTTTCAAAAAAAAAAATTGAAGAGCATTTTATTTAAAACGTCTGATTCAAAAAAAATTATGGTTTTATTTTTTATTTAATTCTATTAGAATATCTAATCATTTCAAGATTTCAAACTCAACTACACCCCTTTTTAACTTCAAACCCCTTTAATGACTAGGCGTAATGTGTCACTTCATGCCCAAAAATAGGGCATTTGTTTCGCTCACCACTACAAGTCGTGTCGTTTGTATGATACGAGTGTTTACGGATTTAGAATAGTCGAGTAAAATGTGTGAGGAAAAACGTATGTTGAAGATTAAACAAACAAGTTAAACATGTCAAGAATGACACATAAAGAATGAAATACTAAAACAAATATTAACACATAATAAAACAAGTATTAACACATAGGAATAGCATGTCAAGTATGATACATAAGGATAAAACGACATATATGTTTAGAAGGCTCAAAGGGAATAAATAAGAAACACATAAGGTGGAATGCATGTAGTTTCAAGCAAAACATAAGAATAAGGCTCTAAAACTATAGATTAGGCAAAAGCATTCCTACTTTTCCTAATTCCCTATAGTTATGGCTCTGATACCAATCTGTCACACCCCAACCGATGTCGGAAACATCGGGATGAGACGAACAAATTGCTCAAAACATCATAACACTATGTGACAATATAAATTAATTTGGATTTCATAAATTGCTAAAGTATAATACAAGAATTCAACATAAACAACATTATTTCGAATATGCAACAACAAAATAATTTAATCTAGGTGTGTTTCTAAGTCCACTTAAATCTTGTTTCCCCACTTAGCATCATCTTGTCTATCATCCTGCAACATGTATTAAAATATATCAACAAAAAAGTTGGCGAGTATACAAGTTTGATACATAGTATAACATAGAATAAAATTGTTTAACGTGCTCGTATCCAACATGAACAACAATATGCAAGTTACTAGTACGCTGAGATTGTGTAACAATATGTTCAAACCCAAGAATCCAATACGTTAAAATAGCCTATCCCCAGATAGAATAAAGGGAGGTTAACATGTTTGACTTAACAATACCCCAAGAATCGTGGGCGGTGCATTACTCCTATAGCGCTATAATTGTTAAGGTGGGCTAGCAAAGTTAATGAGCATATATCAACACAAATAGTTTATGTAGCATAGGAGATTAACAAGCATTAAATTGTTCAAAGTTTCACTCCCAATAGTCTAGCGGGAGATTAACATGTTTCAATATGGATAGAGTGTGGTTCAATAGTTTCAAGTGTTTTCGTGTTTTTACATAGAATACATGTTGCACCCAAAAGTGTTTAAAAGTAAAAATGGGTTCGAGTATACTCACAAAATTGCATATGTCTTCCGATTATCCAAAGTGACGAGGTTGTTGAGACTAGAAAGTTGAATGTGTTCGATTTGGAGTTTAAGAGGTGTTTACATATGGTTCTAGGGATTTGGAGTTTAAATAACATGAAATTATACATATGAAAATAATCATCTAACACCTATGACACTCGTTCTTGACACTATGAAACTCTAAAAGAGTTTAAATGTTTTCATGGAACAAGGTTCCATTAGAATCGTGACAAGTTGTCAAGGCCTAAAATGATACAATCTACTAGCTTGACGAATGTCCATTAGTTCATCACCAAGAGTTCGATTTGTTCGAATATTACATAAGTATTATATAGAGTATAGTATATCATATAAGTCAAGCATGAGGTAGAAGATCGAAGTCTTCATTTAGGCACCTCTAAGTATCATAGAATTCATACATGAGGTATGAAGAACAAGCTTCCATTTAGGCACCTCTATTGTTCACCACTACACTTGTTGTTATAAACAACAAGGAGGGTCATGAACTTACAAGAATAATGAAATACAACATCTAATCTATGAGAAATTGTCACGGACCCCGACCCGGTTTGACCCGTTTCAGGAGCCGCGGGACAGAAATCCCGTGGTATTTATTTAACAGCGGAAGTTTTCATCAGGATCTTTTAAAAACTGCAAATTTCCCGATTATTTTATTTCACAACTCGGGATAAAACCCGGTAATTTACAATCATAAGATTTCACGGAGAAATATTTTATTTTACAAAACATGTTTCTTTATTTTATACTGAGCCACTTTCTTAAGCTTGTAGTGCTTCTCGGCACTTTTCCTTGATCACAACAGATCACCTGATACATGGTTGAAAAAGGTTTTGTCAGCGGAAAATACTGAGTGAATCATTCTATTTTACTAAAAAGACACGTTTGTTATAATTTACAGTATTAAGAGAGATTACAATGTTTCAGATATCAACCAACTACCCACAGTATTTGTCATCGACTCGTTTCGTGACTGTGGTCATATCATTATTGAGTCCGTTCACCCAATAATGAAGAGTATCACTAATTAGGTTCGCCCACCTAAAGTGATAAAACAATAGTAATGTGCACAATACCCCACATACCGGTTGTAATTTGGTGATTACATAAACTTAATCACTGTAATTATAACTTTGAAAATAAACATGATTTTGAAAGTAATTAGATAAAAAGAGAATGACTCACATTGCAGATTTAATTTGAGCAGAGCCTAGCCTACTGATTAGCCTTTTAACCTAAATTAATAACAGGCACACAATTCGGTTAGTAACTTAATACAACATTTACGATAACTCACGAGATTAAAACCCTCACAACGAATGACAAAGTGCAATACTTAAACATCCATCGGATTCACAACGAATGACAAAGTATTCCCCGAGTTCGGGTGGTACTCAAACATCCTGTCGGAATCACGACTAATGACAAAGCATAACCCAAATTTGAGCAGCACTTAAACATTCATCGGATATTTTTAATCAATCGGACATTGAATCGTATCAGCGATCGAGTTATTACCCTGATTGCGGCAGCACTTCATGATTCGTGTGTGTTTTTGTAGTAAACAGAACGTAATTTAGTGTGTATTTCGAGTTTGTTCGTCATTTTAATTCCATAAATCAATTGCCAAACCCTGCTATTTATACACGAATTTTGTCAGGCTTACGGACCGTAAGACTCAACCCTTACGGTCCGTAAAGGGCACGAAATCATTATAGGGTTGCCACGTCTGGGACTAGCCTAGCTGAGTTGACAAATTCGAAAATTTCAATTTTGACAACGAGATTTGAAGATAATCGTAACTAGGGTTTACCCCCCCTGAGTTTTAGGGGCCCTGATCCTGATTCTGATTGTTCTGAAAATTTTATGGTTTGTGCAGAATCACTTGGGTGTCTCAATTAGGGTTTCCTATTGGATAAAATAATAAAATAAATAGGACTTTTAATGAGTGTTGTTACATTCTCCCTACCTTAATAAAAATCTCGTCCTCGAGATTTACTGGAATAATTGAGGATACTTTCGTTTCATTTCTGATTCCAGTTCCCAAGTGTATTCGGGTCCTCATTTCGAATCCCACTTGACTTTAACTAGCAGTAGTCGTTTGTGCTTGAGAAACTTCACTTATCTGTCTTCTATCTGAAGAGGTTTCTCAACAAATTTTAATTTTTCGTTTATCTGTATATCTTGGAGAGGTACTACCAAAGATTCGTCTGATAGACATTTCTTCAGATTGGATACATGAAATACATCATGTACTCCAGCTAACTCTTCTGGTAGTTGTAAACGATAAGCAACTGGTCCTATACGTTGGATCACTGGAAATGGTCCTACGTACCTTGGACTTAGCTTTCCTTTCTTACCGAATCTAACAACTCCTTTCCAAGGAGAAACTTTCAATAGTACTCTGTCTCCAACTTGGAATTCTAACGGCTTGCATCTATTGTCTGCATAACTCTTCTGGCGATCTCGAGCCGTCTTCAGCCTTTCCCTGATTTGAGTAATCTTGTCGGTCGTCTCTTGCACTATTTCAGGACCTGACAATTGACTTTCTCCTATTTCTGCCCAACAAACTGGAGTTCTGCACTTTCTTCCATACAGTGCTTCGAATGGGGCAGTTTCAATACTTGAATGATAACTATTATTATAGGAGAATTCAATTAAAGGTAAATGATCATCCCAATTTCCACCAAAATCTATTACACATGCTCGGAGCATGTCTTCTAGAGTTTGGATCGTCCTTTCACTTTGTCCGTCTGTTTGTGGATGATATGTCGTGCTTAGGTTTAGTCGAGTTCCCATTGCTTCTTGGAAACTTTTCCAGAAATGAGAAGTGAAACGACTATCTCTATCTGATACAATGGAGAGTGGAACTCCATGTAGAGATACAACTTTATCTACATATAACTTTGCCAATCTTTCCATGCTAAAGGTTTCTTTCATTGGTAGAAAGTGAGCAGATTTGGTTAATCGATCCACAATTACCCAAATCGCATCATTACCTTTTCTGGTTTTGGGTAACTTAGTAACAAAATCCATTGTTATGAGTTCCCATTTCCATACAGACATTTCTAGTTGTTGTAGTAGACCTGAAGGTTTCTGGTGTTCTGCTTTAACTTGTGAACAAGTAAGACACTTAGAAACATATCTAGCTATATCCTTCTTCATGCCTATCCACCAGAAATTATTTCTTAAATCTTGGTACATCTTATTATTTCCAGGGTGTATGGTATACCTAGATTTATGAGCTTCTTCTAAAATCTTATTTCTTAATTCTCCCTGCTTTGGTACCCAAATTCTTTTCTTATGGAATCTCCAAATTCCATCATCTCCCTATTCAAATTCTTTTATTTGTCCTTTCATTCCTTCAACAACATCCTCTATTGATGTTTCTTCAAAATGCTTCAATTGTTCCATTAAATCTAATTGTAGATTTAATCTGAGAGCACGAACCCGTCGTTGTTTCTCATGGTACTTACGACTTAAGGCGTCTGCAACTACATTTGCCTTTCCTTCATGATATTGAATATCACAGTTGTAATCACTTAAGATTTCCATCCATCTCCTTTGCCTCATGTTTAACTCTTTTTGTCCGAATATATATCTTAAACTCTTATGATCTGTATAGATAGTAAATTTACTTCCATACAGATAATGTCTCCAAATCTTAAGGGCAAAAATTACAGCTCCTAATTCTAAATCATGAGTTGTATAATTTTCTTCGTGTTTTTACAATTGCCTTGATGCATACGCAATTACCTTCTTGCGTTGCATTAGCACACATCCAAATCCTAGTTTTGAAGCATCACAATATACTTCAAAATCTTCGATTCCTTTTGGTAAAGCTAAGATTGGAGCATTTGTTAATTTCTGCTTCGAGATTCTAAAGGCTTCTTCTTGTTTAGGTCCCCATTCAAACTTAACGGCTTTACAGGTTAGCTTAGTTAATGGTACAGCTATCTTGGAAAAATCCTTAATAAACCGTCTATAATATCCAGCTAAACCTATAAAACTTCTAATTTCCATTGCTGTTTGCGGAATCTTCCATTTGGTAATTGCTTCTATCTTAGCAGGATCTACATGAATACCTTCGTGATTCACCATGTGTCCTAAAAATTGCACTTCTTGCAACCAAAATTCACATTTTGAGAATTTGGCATACAGCTTTTCTTTTCTTAACAAAGTTAAGAGTACATGTAAATGCTGACAATGTTCGTCCTGACTTTTGGAATAAATAAGTGTATCGTCTATAAAGACAATTACAAATTTATCCAAATACGGTTTACAGATTCTATTCATCATGTCCATGAATGCTGCATGTGCATTCGTTAACCCGAAGGGCATGACTGTAAACTCGTAATGACCATACCTAGTTCTGAAAGCAGTCTTAGGTATGTCTTCTTCTTGTACCTTCAATTGATGATATCCAGAACGTAAGTCGATCTTAGAAAAATATCTAGCTCCTTGAAGTTCATCGAAAAGATCATCAATCCTAGGTAATGGGTATCGATTCTTAATAGTAATCTTGTTTAATTCTCTATAATCGATACACATTCTCATTGAACCGTCCTTCTTCTTTACAAACAACACTGGTGCTCCCCACGGGGATGAACTAGGTTGTATGAAACCTTTACTTAGTAATTCATCTAATTACTTTTTCAGTTCTAACATTTCTGTGGGAGCTAACCGATAAGGTGCCTTGGCTATCAGTATAGTTCCTGGAATTAGATGAATCCTAAACTCTACTTCCCTATCTGGTGGTAGCCCTGGTAACTCTTCTGGGAATACATCTGGGTATTCCGAGACTACAGGAATCTCCTTAAGTTCTTTTCCCTTAGTACTAATGATTACCGAAATCATATATACCAATCCTTGCTTTCGTTTATAACTAGCAACTTTCATTACTGATATGAATTTCATGGGCTTTCGTGGTTTATCTCCTGTAATCATAATGACTTCTCCGGTAGGTGCCTGAATTTCTATGGAATTCTTATCACAAAGAATTCGAGCATGGTTGGCTACTAACCAATCCATTCCTAACACAACATCAAATTCAGCTAATTTCATAGGTAATAGGTTTGCAAAGAATTTATGACCTGAAAGTCCTATTTCTACTTTTTGCAAAACTTTATCTATGCTAACAGAATTTCCGTCTGCCGTTTCGACTGTAAAAATATGCCTAAGGTTGGTCAAAGGTAAGTTAAGAGCTTGACAGAATGAAGTATTTATGAAACTTTGGTTTGCACCAGAGTCAAATAATACTTTGGCGTAAATGTTGTGAACTAAGAACGTATCAGCTATCACATCTGGAATCATCTCAGCTTCCTGAGTAGTTAACTGAAAGGCTCGAACATTCTTCTTGGTAGCTCCGTCAGCTGTCTTGGCTTTGTTGTCTGCTGGTTTGACCAATTTAGGACATTTTGTTTTGAAATGTCCTGTTTCACCACAGTTAAAGCAGACTATGGTTTTCCTTCTGCAGTTTTCTTCCTGATGTCCTATCACTTTGCAAAAATTGCAGGTTACATTACATCTTCCGTAATGTTTCTTTTTGCAATTCTTGCAGAATGGCGAAGTTGAAGATTGCCCTGTTCCTCTTCTTTTGAAGCTATTATTATTACCCGTATGAAAGCCTTGGGTAATTTTCTGAGTTAATTGCTTTTTCTTATTTTCATCTCTTGTGCGCACCAATTCATCCGTTAGGGTGTTGGCTAATTCCACTGCATCGTTAATAGTGCGAGGTCTCGTAGCTTTAACGATATTGCGGATTTCACCAATTAATCCCCAGATATAGCGAGAAATGAGTACCGGTTCTGGCGAAGCCAGTGTTGGTACCACTCTAGCATATTCAAAGAATGTCGAAGTATAACCGCGACAATCTACACCTATCATTCTATGATTTAGGAACTTATTTGCCATTTGATCTTTTTCATATTCGGGACATAATTTTCTTTCTACAAGACTCTTAAATTCTTCCCAGTTCATGGCATAAGCTATCATCCTTCCTTTTGCTTGTAACACCGTATTCCACCATTCTAGCGCCCCTTCTTTAAAAAGATTTGACGCGTACATGACATGATCATCCTTGGCACATTTACTTATGGTAATCACTGCCTCGGTCTTCTCTAACCAACGCAGTCCTGCGATCGCTCCTTCATTGCCTGCAAACTCAGATGGTTTACAAGCAAGAAATTCTTTATAAGTGCAACCAGGTGTTGCAGCTTTCATTTTCTTAGGGAGCGGAGCCTGCCGTGGCTCATTATCATGATTATTACCGCCTCCATTTACGCTATTACTGAAGTTATCTTCAGAAATGCGTTTGCTAGGAATGATTTGTTGCGATTCGATTGGATTTCTAACAGCAGCAACAATTGCTGGAATAGCGTTGGCTATCCCTTGAGCAACGATATTTTCTATATCCTGCCTAGTCATATATTGATCCCCCGGTTGTTGCTCGGATTGATTAACCTCATTAACTGGTTCATTACCCACGTTTGCCATCTGATAATTAATATATATATATATATATATATATATTATTAGTATCCGATAAATAACAATTATCATACAAATTTCACAATACACATATAGCCAAAACTATCGATTTTTTCGATTCCCATTTTTATATTTTATAGTATGCATCAATACACACTATTATCTTACAAAGTTTTATTTGTAGTTATTTTACAGACTGATTTTTACTATTACTATTACACAACCACAATTCCATAATTCCCCTATCCTTTGTCAGATGATATTCTAGTAACGGAGTTACCTCTCATCGTATTTCCAGGAGATCTGTCCCCCAATCTCTTGGATCCTATTCCCAGCATCCATTAGTTCTTTGCCAAAATGGCGGAGTTCAGCCATATTCTCGTTACTCATTGGTGGATTTGGTAAAGGTTCTGGATCGAACTGAGGAAAAAGCTTATAGGGATTGTTTTGGGACTGTATTTCATTAGTCAACCATTCGTCAATTCCTAAAGGTTGCGAGTGGATTGAAAGGTTTGGAATAGCTGGTTCTAAGTTCATTGGTAGTTGTGTTTCAAAAGAATGAATAAAAACATTTTCATTAACAGGCTTAATAGTATTATAGCTTGCCAATATAAAATCTAGCTCTTCCTGGGATGGTAACCCCTCAATTTGCCTCGAGCTTTCCCCAATTTCCATTTTCTTAGACTTGGGTTTCTCGAGAGGTAAAGCGTTGAATTCTATAGGTTCTTCTATGGCTGATATATACCTATTGAAATCTCTGAAAACCTCTATTCTTACTGGATAAAGATTTAAATTCTGAAGGGCGTCAGACAAGTCACTCATGCTGTTTAGCAAAATACACACAAAATAATTATACACAGTTCATAACACAATTATTTAATTAGTAAAAACACATAATCATGTAATTGGCAATCAGTAAAATTAAGTATTTCCAAATACTTAATTGGCTTAAATCAGTGGCTCTGATACCACCTTTTTCTGTCACGACCCCCGACCCGGTTTGACCCGTTTCAGGAGCCGCGGGACAGAAATCCCATGGTATTTATTTAACAGCGGAAGTTTTCATCGGGATTTTTTAAAAACTGTAAATTTCCCGATTATTTTATTTAACAACTCGGGATAAAACCCGGTAATTTACAATCATAAGATTTCATGGAGAAATCTTTTATTTTACAAAACATGTTTCTTTATTTTATACTGAGCCACATCCTTAAGCTTGTAGTGTTTCTCGACACTTTTCCTTGATCACAACAGATCACCTGAAACATGTTTGAAAAAGGTTTTGTCAGCGGGATATACTGAGTGAATCATTCTATTTTACTAAAAAGACACGTTTGTTATAATTTACAGTATTAAGAGAGATTACAATGTTTCAGATATCAACCAACTACCCACGGTATTTGTCATCGACTCGTTTCGTGACTGTGGTCATATCATTATTGAGTCCGTTCACCCAATAATGAAGAGTATCACTAATTAGGTTCGCCCACCTAAAGTGATAAAACAATAGTAATGTGCACAATACCCCACATACTGGCTGTAATTTGGTGATTACATAAACTTAATCACTGTAATTATAACTTTGAAAATAAGCATGATTTTGAAAGTAATTAGATAAAAAGAGAATGACTCACATTGCAGATTTAATTTGAGCAGAGCCTAGCCTACTGATTAGCATTTTAACCTAAATTAATAACAGGCACACAATTCGGTTAGTAACTTAATACAACATTTACGATAACTCACGAGATTAAAACCCTCACAACGAATGACAAAGTGCAATACTTAAACATCCATCGGATTCACAACGAATGACAAAGTATTCCCCGAGTTCGGGTGGTACTCAAACATCCTATCAGAATCACGACTAATGACAAAGCATAACCCAAATTTGATCAGCACTTAAACATCCATCGGATATTTTTAATCAATCGGATATTGAATCGTATCAGCGATCGAGTTATTACCCTGATTGCGGCAGCACTTCGTGATTCGTGTGTGTTATTGTAGTAAACAGAACGTAATTTAGTGTGTATTTCGAGTTTGTTCGTCGTTTTAATTCCAGAAATCAATTGCCAAACCCTGCTATTTATACACGAATTTTGTCAGGCTTACGGACCGTAAGACTCAACCCTTACGGTCCGTAAGGGACACGAAATCATTATAGGGTTGCCACGTCTGGGACTAGCCTAGCTGAGTTGACAAATTCGAAAATTTCAATTTTGACAACGAGATTTGAAGATAATCGTAACTAGGGTTTACCCCCCTGAGTTTTAGAGGCCCTGATCCTGAATGTTCTGAAAATTTTAGGGTTTGTGCAGAATCACTTGGGTGTCTCAATTAGGGTTTCCTATTGGATAAAATAATAAAATAAATAGGACTTTTAATAAGAGTTGTTACAGAAAACATCAACAAGTGAGTGGATTTTCATGAAAGATAGCCCAAGCTAGTCTAACAATCACACATTCATCAAGTTTCAAACTTCAACACTTCTTGTGGGTAAAACCCTAACCAAAACAGAATGTTTGTGAGGTTTTAACCTCTGATTTAACATTTCTCAGCCTTGTTTTTAAGCCCAACTAATCATTCGATTGATTATGAGCATTAGGACATAGGTTTGAGATGAGTTAGACTCAAGTTCAACTAAGATTAACAATGTTTTAGATGAAAACAGAAAAGTCAGTCAACTTTGGAGCCTTTTTGGTGACGTTCCAGGGCCTGGTTTTCCATGGAAAACCAATGGAGACGTAGCTAAGGTCAATCCAAAGAAGTAGAAAAAAGAATCGAGTGAATCGGACAAGAAATGAAGAAGTTATGCCCTCTTGAAGAACTTGCTACACTTCTGTCCGAATTTTGATTTTTAGCAGCTTTTGAGATGGATTTGAGTATGATTTTGTGGGTTTGTAAAGTGTATGAAGCTTGGAAGAGGTGTGGTATTTATAGGGAAGTGATTAGGTTAGGTAGTGGTTGTGTAATTAATGTTAAAACATGATTTAAACTTAAAAAGAACAAAAAAATCGCGCTAAAACGCGTGCTGAAAGGGGTCTGATCGCTGATCAGGCCATTTAATGAGTGTATAAATGATTGTCGCCGCTGGATTTATTCAATGTGAAGGCCCTGGTGGAGTGGTTGAGCGCGTGACTGATGATGCTGGTGACCCGGGTTCGAGTCATGTGGTCATCAGTTTATTTTATTTTATTTTGTTTTAAAAGCCTAACTCTTCCAGTTATAAGCGCAAATGGTCCCTGTAAGTTTAAAATTCAGCAAATACTCAAATAGTCCCTAGACTTTAATCCACTAACTTATGTTATGTTATTTTTTTAAAAGGAACTAACTTTACAATTAACTAACCGAATTAGTTTGTATTTTCTAACTTTAAAATCTAACGAGACTAACTAGATTATTAAAAAAAATAAATAAACTTTTAAATAGTAAAATTAATTGATTTAATTAATTTAAATAATTGATAAATGACCATGCTTATAAAAAAATTAATTAAAGCTAAAAGACTTCTCAACGATTAATCATTTCGGGAAAATTTCGAATTTCAAGAATTAGGATCCGAATTTCATTATTAGATTAACGAGTATCAAGTGTCGATAAAGAATCAAGAATCCTTGAATAATATTTCGTTCAAACGAGAATTTAATTATCAGTTTCACATAAGACTAACGTGAATACACAAACATGTTTAAAATAACTTCGTTTTCATTATGATCAATAGTCTCGAATTACAAATGAAACGAAAGTAGATCACAAAGGGAGTACAAGTGTTTAAATATGGAAAGTACAACATGGCTTGCTAAAATAAGAAAGTGCGAAAATGCGGAGCGTTACAGTCTCCTCTCCTTTAGGAAATTTCGTCCCGAAATTTATTCAAGAGGAAGACTTGAAGAGTTTTGGCAAAAATGCGATTATTCAAAACTGAGACTTGAAAATTTCGAAACGTAAAAAGTAAGAAATTTCGAAGAACGACAAGATAAATTTGTGAAGGAGTTTGTTTGTCTAGATTGATTTGAGGTACCAAACATAATTGAAAACGTAAGGGTGCGTATATGGTTAAAACAAGTTTAAAAATTCTCAGTTGGATAGGTATTAAAATGCGTCATAGAATCTTGTGTGAAACAGTTTGTATTTTGATGAAAGTGGGGTAGCTTGCATAGGAAGTTTTTAAGGATAGTATAAAATTGCACATTTGTAAAAGTTGTTTATTGAGAGGAACGATAGGGTTTGGTAAATAAGGCGATAATGGTCTACTAAGTATGTTTACACAAGAATAAAGAATAGAAAGATGGTTTTAAAGGTAAAGTGATAAGTGGGGATTCGAATGTTTAAATCGAGGTTCGTATAAGAGGACAAGGAAGAATGGAGAATAATGAGAGTATAAAAGTGAATGATTGTTGTTGAATACAAGTATGCGAGTGTCAGAAATAGCATAAGTGCTGGATAGACGGAAGTAGCTTGCTTAAGAATGAAGTCTCGTCGTGGATAATTGGATATAATACATTTGTGAGTTGTTTAAAGTTGAATTAGGTCCAAAGGTTTGCAAAGCACTGAATTACTCATGGCACGTTCTACGAAAGTTTAGTAATATGGTGGAAACACTTATATATAGGATGTACAAGCGGCGTATCCACCATGTTACATCCGTTTCGTTATTTGGTGCAATGTTACATTCCGTGTTTTACCATTCGCAGTAGTACACTCTATGGTTCTCGTATGTCTATCATTATAATGCTGTGTGCACCCGCGATTATATTGATCGCTGCATAATCCGCATAGCCTGTACTAGTTGCGTATGAATTAAGGTATACATAAATTCTGAAAATAAGATCGCGTGCATATAGAAGTGTAGCATATAAGCATGTTTGTGTTCCAAATAGTATAAGACCAACGTAAGCGAACCCCTCGGGTTTTGCTCACGAATAGGTGCGGAAGTATAAATTTTGAGTATGAAGAAAGCATGAGCATAGTATAAGTTTTAAATATGAATGCGCATGAGAGTATAACACAAAACGCATGACAAGAGTATGAGCACAAGCATAACATGTATGAAAAGCGAGTATAAATATGAATACAAAACGTGTGGGTATGAATACGAGTATAAGTATGAGTATGAACATAAGATGCATGAGCATGAATATGAACGTGAATATGAGTGCAAAACATGAATGTTCGAGTATGAATAGGATATATGAGTATGAATATAAGTGTAGGAATAATTGTATAAGTAAGAACAAGGTGTATGAACGTGAAGATAAGTGTAAACATAATTGAATAAATATGAGTAGAACATGATTGTACTATTAGTGTAACCATAATTGTATAAGTGTAAGTGTAGGTGAAATGTATGAAATGAATATGAATATGACTATAGGTGTAAAATATGTTTAAGTATGAAAAATGTATGAGTGGAAATATGAATGTGAACATTAGTATAAACATAATCGTATAATGCATGAATGTGTATATGGGTATGAATATAGATACAAACGAAATTGTATAAGTGTGGTTATAAACGTAAATGTATGATTTTTGAATCATAAACTGTAACACCTCGTAAAATCACGTACAATGAAGTATTGACACGTGTAATAAACCCTAATGAAGTCAAACATTGAATTCAAAGGACTAATCTTTTGAAAAATCGAAAAACTTTGATTATGAAAGAACTGGAAGTATTATCATACCTAAAATAAGTTTCTAATTAACCTTTTATGGTTTTATATTCACAAATGAGCCACTTGTTAATCAAGTGTAGCCGTTTATGTAATTAATTGAAAGTTTGCGCAGAAAAGGGTTAAAAGCGTCAACATGTTAATTCTTACCTCTGAGTGACCTTTTAACAAACCGATAGCCTCATGATATTTTATTATACTCTCGGGATTGCCAATCATTGGCCATTCAAGGCTTTTATGCCTAAAAGTGAAGTTACACACAACTTTGCAAGTATAAGGGACTAGAAGTGTCAATATGTTTAATTATACCTCTGAATGACCTTTTATCGAGCCCAAAGCATTATGATGTTTAATAATACTTTCAAGAATGCCTAATATGAATTAGATGAGGCTTCAATGCTATTAAATGATAAGTTACGCAAGTTTGCGCATTAGAAGGACCTAAAGCGTCAAACTGCTAAAGTATACCGATTCGTATGTTATCGGACCTTCTGGAATATGACCAGGAGATAAACATACCCTATCTATCTTTAATATAGCTTAGATATAGGCTTAGAGGTGTATGGTGCGCTAAAAAAATAAGATTTTAGGTCATGCAGGGACTAAAAGTGTCAAAAAGCGCACGAGTTTGCGTTTACGCGCATATCTTACATTCTGGATATTCCCGGACACCCAAAAATTTATGTAAGCACTAAAATATTTTTATTTTAGTGTTTGGCTTGATAAAATTCCATTCGTCACGTCGTTTAGATTGTTTCTCGCGTCCGTCCGTGTTTCGTCGTAATTAGCCGAACAACGTGACCGTACGACCAAACGAACCGACATCCGGCATATTTTTGAGCATGCTCCATGTTCTCTATGCTTAGGCATCATTATAAAGCCTTAAAAATGGTTTAACGGGCCTTAGAGGTGTCGGAAATGACATTTGGAAGTTCAGGGGCCAAACATGTCAACATTTGAAAGATCTTTGTGCTGGCAAAAGGCTTGCGCACCTCAACATTGAGAACCTTACGGTGCGCAAGCATCTACCAGATGCAGAAACTCGTTTTCTTGGCTGTTCAAGTCCATGAAACGACCTTTGGAGATATTTATCAATTCCATGCGCGTCCCCTACTGATTTTAGAGCTTAGGGGCACTTGTTATTGATCTAGATCACTTCATAGACTTAGTTGTCATCATCTAATGGATCAAAAATCACTATAAAAGGCCATTATTTGCAAACATTTTTGACCATCCATTCCATCTGCAATTGTGGGACTTTCTGGAGCTCAAGAGCAGATACCAAGCATCCCTAATCGTGATTAGGACTTTGGTAAGCACCCTTAACCTTCCTTAGTTAAGTTTTGCTTAGTTTATAGCCTTAAGGTCAAACCGTCATAATTAAGAGTTGACTTATCAATTAATCGCTAATGGTCCAGCGATTAGTCAAACTTAGAGTAGTTATAAGTTGGTATTTATGTGGGTAATAAACCCTTAGAAGGGCATCCATTGATTCCCATCCTAACTAGATCAAATGTCGGGTCAAAGTTGTTTAGAAAAAGTCAACAGAAGCTTAATTTGCAAATTAACATGTAATTAGCAATGTAGAAGGCATGTAACCTATTTTATCACTCATATAACTTGGTAATAAGTATAAGAACTGATCTAAGCTTGTTTGATCCGACAATTTTCTATTTAGACCCAGTTCGGAACCGAAAGTCGCAAAACTTTGACTTTTGCTTTGACTTCAGTTCTGACCCGATTTAGTATGATTTGTAAATGCCTTAGAGCTTCCTTAGGACCAGTCTACATGTTAGCATAACCCTCTGTGGTTGGTTCATTGATTATCCGATTCGTTTACATGTTTCCGTTAGTTGCTTAAATGTTGACCAATATGCCCTTTTGACCATAAAACAGGAATTTTGGAAATGTGAAAGGACAATAATCCTTATTACTGATTTATAAAGTTGTCCCTAAAATTTTACATCAGTTGGAGGTCTAGATTAGGAGTTATGCTCATTAACGTAATTATAACGCCTTTTAGTAATTAAAAGGCGCAATTAGCATAAAGCCTATCTAAACCCAAATTTTGACACCAAACCTTTTACCCACTGATGTAATATAATATTTTGGGATTTTCAAAGATTTTTAATTATTTTTTTAACCTGCTCATAACCTAAGGTTATGGCATTAATTCGGTTAATACCGATTATACCCTTTCGGTCATAAAATAAGTTCTACATAGTATTTTGACACCAATCCAATTGCTACTGATTTTATATAATAAATAAAGTATTTTGAACTTTATAAACTGATCAGAAAACTCAGATTTCCTGTATAACCCGGAAATCGCTTAAAATGGCTTTTAAAGCGTATTAAACGCATAGTTTGGGTTTAAAACCATTTTTTCCATATAAGGCTTATTACCAACTGATATGACCTATTAAAATACGTTATTTTACTGATGTATTCAGACCCGAATCTCAGAACTTCATTTAAACTCTTTTATAACCTTTAAAATGACCAAAATACCCCTACGGGGCTTATTTTGAAATTAAACTCGTTTTGGGTATAATGGAAGATATCCTACTGATATCACAACATGTTTAAGGCATATTAACTTAGGAAACCTGTATATGACTCTTATGGTTACCCGTTACGCCTCTTGTGTGTTCGGTTCGGTTTATGTAACTAGTTTGCATAAGTTAGCCGAAACGGGTCAAACCTTATCATTTTTATCTCAATATCCAGAAGGTGTTTAGATTACCCATATTATAAAAGTATTCAAACTTGTCGGGTCTAAAACACATTCTATTCCGGTCTTCGCTTAATCATGCGTTTGAACCGTATATTTCCTTAAGACTAACCAGTCTAAGCTTAGGCTTAATTAAAGACCCGTTAGCATTCTAATTGTTTATTTATACCATCATTCCAGACTAGAGCCTTCCGGTAAATTGTACCTACGCTTACTTAAGTGAATACGACTGAGTTATTAAAATTCTTGCTATTTAAGACAGGAGCTAGCTCAGGTAAATACTCTTAACTTATTTTCCCTATTACGGGCTTGGGATACGGTAATATAAATACCGCATGGTCAGGTATGGGATTCAAAGACCAATGAGTCGGGAAATCCAAATAACTTGTTTTAATTCGTATTGCTTGACTGAAACATTGGGGGTTAATGCGACCGTGTCCTGGATATCCTTGACTCATTAAATGCAATGGCCACGACCTAAGCACGGGGTGTAGGCATACACCTGACAGATGCCATATGTTTATTAATTAATTATACCCAATAAGGGAATAGTGGTGTGTCGGTTAATCATGAACCGGCATAGAACCGGGCCCCGTATGTAGAGCAAGTTATGTAAAACTGATAACATGAAATATAGTTTGTCCCAAGTGTAAAAGATTAATTTTGCCTCTGTGCATTTTAATCAAGTATAAAAGATTAATTTTGCCTTGTGCATTTTAATCCAAGTGTCGAAATATTTACGTGCCTTGTGCACCTAAACAAATTTTCATAAACATTTTCAAATGAGTCGGTTGAGTGTATTTACCAGTGAAAACTGACGTATTTTCAAAAGTCTAAGTGACAGGTACAAGTACGTAATAGGCTGGAAGCTGCTCAGGACGTTAATAAGGAATCTTGCAAGTTCTAGGCGTCTAAAGTCTGTTGAACAATGTTTATGTTTTAAGATCCGCCTGTGGATCCTTTACTTTCCATTGTAATACTTGATATTACTTTATATTCGGAATGTAATATATTTATCTTTTGCTTCCGCTGTGCGTTTATATATTGTGTTGTTTGACTATGATGATATCAACTACGTCACGATACTCCCCTACCGGACCCACCGGTAATACGTGGAAAGTCGGGGTGTGACAGGTTGGTATCAGAGCCAACATTAAGTGAATTAAACTCTAGCCCTTAGTGTTTAATCTCAATGACATAGTAGCACATTCTTTGACCTTTTGAGTCTAGACTTAACATAGGAATACTCTCAATCCTAATCTGGAAATTTTTGCTTCCAAATTTTTATATATATTGGATACGTCGCCAAGCGAAGAAGTTGTATTAGAAATTCTCCACAATCTGGAGCCCTGAAATGCTGAGCTTCGTAGCGCGGCTAGAATGAAACGAGCATCCAAGGAGAGAGCATTCAGAAATAACTTGAAGAAGAAACTCCTTTTGCTGAAGATCGTTTCCTTAATAGTCCTCATCAGGACATATTTATCTTTCAGTCCCTTCGAGGACAACATTATTCCTTTCAAGTCCCATTTAGGGCAACCTTGAACTTATAAATTTTATAGTGGAATGACTAAATATTCATCCTAATCAGGAAATATTAAATAAATGGAAAATAACATTCCTTTTATAAGATCTACCATCATAATAAAATGGCAAAATCTAAAAAGGACAAGACCTAGCCTCATGTCATATTAAGACCCGGCCAAGATGGCAGTTCCTCAATTTAGATTCAGATCCTTATTAACATTCCTTTTGCAAGATCTACCATTATAATAAAATGGCAAAATCTAAAAGGACAAGACCTAGCCACGTGTCATATTAAGACCCGGCCAAGATGGCAGTTCCTCAATTTAGATTCAGATCCTTATTAACATTTCAATTTAGAAATTGTTCTGCGTTAATTATTAAAACGAATCTTAAAGGTAAAACCTAGCCTAAATGTCAATGCTGACATGGCCAAGATGGTAAAACCTAGCCTAAATGTCAATGTAGACATGGCCAAGATGGTAAAACCTAGCCTAAATGTCATTGCAGACATGACCAAGACAGAAAAACCTATCCAAAAGATTCCTAACCCAACTAAATGATCTCGGAATTATGGGTTAAATCATCAATTAAGATGATCATATTTTGACCATACGTGGTAATATAACGCCTACGGGTCTTGCTCATTTCTACATGAGCCAAAAAGACGGTGGTAGCGATAACTCCCTGTCTGAAAAAGGTAATGAACCTTGATTCAAACCTTAATGCCTCGATTCTCTGAAATCATGGCTTATAAATTAAACTTGTCTACGCGACTAGGCCATTTGTGCTATTATGCCTCGATTCTCTGAAATCATGGCTTGTAAATTAAACTTGTCTACGCGACTAGGCCATTGTGCTATTATTAACTTATAAATTAGGATTTATGATAAAAATCCTGAATAAAATAAATATCCTTCCTTCCCTGCCAGTATGCATTTTAAAAAGAATCTTAAAGGTGAAACCTAGCCTACACGGCCAAGATGGTGAAACCTACTCAAGGGATTCAGATCCTTGTTAACACCTAAGAACGTGTTAGCACTCCTGACGAATGTGATTCGATAAAATCACAACAGTCATCCCTATATTGGAAATTTTTAAATTCCTAATTTACCTTATGATCTAGAAATCATGGCTTATATCATCTTATAAGATGATCATATTATAAATATCCGTGAGTGATGAAGTGCCTACGGGCTAAATTTGTTGTCCGATAAGATAACGACAGTGGTGGTCTTTGACCCTGTCTAAAGATGTTGGAATACGTCCAAGCATAATAGTCGGTAGGGTCCGTACGATCTCGACTAATATCATCTGAAAAGATGATCATACCATAAATATCCCTTAGGAGGGAAATGCCTACGGGCTATAATTAACGCCCTCCGAGGCTAAAGACAGTGGTAGCCTACAACTCCCTGTCAAGAAAAGATGTTTTGCCTACGGGCTATAATAAATTGTCCATCTGAGACATTGACATTATGATCTTTATGATTCCTTGTCTAAGGTAGTGAGCTGCGCTCAAGCCTAACAATCTATATGATCATTGCGATCCTGACTAGTATCATCGGTATGATGATCATAAATTCATAATATTGACATCCCTAGTGATGAATTGCCTACGGGCTATGCTTTACTCTATTGTCGATAAGACAAAGTAGTGGTGATCTTTATGATCCCCTATTCAAAATGGTAGGATTATACCCAAACCTAATAGTCAATATGATCGATGTGATCATGACTAATATCATTAGATACGATAATTAAATATAGACATCCATTAGTGATGTTAATTGGTTTACCTTTCTGTCAAGTGAATCGCCTTTCAAGACGATGACAGTTGTAGTCTATGACTCCCTGTCCAAAGGTGAAGAACTATGTTCAAGCCTTAAAACTCTTGATCTAATAAGAATGCAGTCTATCACGGCTGTGGTGAGTAAGGCCGCATCAGAACTAGATTCCATAAAGCTGCCAAAGAAGGTGCAGCTAAGCCTTGAAGGGCTAAAGGAAGAAATGCCTGAACTCACCTGATGAATGCCAAGAGGCAGTTCACGAAGTCATCAAGTACAATCCTTATCATTTACCAATGATAATTTCTGCTAAGTGTCCTGATTTAGTACAAGCAATAATAAATCTTCATAAACCATAAGCTTAGCAAACTTTTATATTATCCACAAGGTATAACTTACCAAGGAAACCATAGTAACCGATTCTTCTAGTATCGGCAAGGAATCCTTCCAAAAAATCTAAGAGTACCCTTTCTTCGCATAGAGTACGACAATATATGTTATTTTAATTATTTTTCTCATTGTTTTTCTATCGCCTGCGAATGCCAAACTATGTTTGATAAAAGTGCCATATGAGGATTGGCGTATCCTAGTGTGTCCCATAGATTACTTCCATGCCTGATCAGTATGGAGGTTTAATGCATGGAATCCCTGAGATATCCCAATGGTCATATCGTACCAAAGTCGACTAGTAGTATTCAAAGGAGATATCCAGAATGGAATTGTCCAAGTAAATGTTCCCGATTAAGGAATTCATGGACTAGTAACATAAATATGTCACTTATTTGACACAAGCAATGATGGATGAACTGGAGCCTGAGATTTGGAAAAATCTCTGTAACCTCCTTGTATCTTGATTATTCTCTC
Organism: Helianthus tuberosus; assembly: GCA_030545235.1. Classification (NCBI taxonomy): domain Eukaryota; kingdom Viridiplantae; phylum Streptophyta; class Magnoliopsida; order Asterales; family Asteraceae; genus Helianthus; species Helianthus tuberosus. The sequence continues at coordinate 46,882 of JARYGA010005502.1, forward strand.
CTAAGACTACCCTGTTTACCTACCAAGAGGCAAGTAGAGTTAAGATTAACATCCCGCTTTGGGTTGAAGTGTTGTAAGAACTCATGTTGATTATGGAATAACCGAAACCCTGATTAAGTAAATTTTAAGATATAGATTCATATAGCCTGACTTAATATCCGGAGAATTCGGTATAGTTAAGTATGAAAGACGGTTCATTTTGCTTATGCATTGTTACCGCAACCCTAATTAGGAAACGATTAAAAATTTCCATCAGCTGCCCAGGATCGTCGATTTGTTCGATTAACGGAAAGGATTAGCTATTCCTTAAAATTAGTTAAGCAGTGGTTGGAATAACCATTCCACCGTAAGATAAGCTTTTCTATAATAATTGATATATAAGCATCAAGGCTGCTCCCTTGGAGACCTTGTATAAATGGAATGTTAAACATCTATTGTTAGGACAATAGATTGGAAAGTTCAATTATCAGGATCTGAAAGTTGCATTGGAAACAACAAATAAGATCACACAAATCCCTAATTATCGGTAATTTGCCAGTATTCGGCAGAAAAATCAAGGATTAATGGAAAGTAGCAACCTTCCTAAATTCTTGTTAAGGTATAGGGCTCAACAAGGGATATCACCCAGGAAGGGTGTGCCAAATTGTTAAATTTTCAGGCTAGTTAAGCTCTGAATATATAGAACCATTCGAAGGAAATCGAATGTATCAAGATTAAATAGCTTACGAGCAAAAACCTATTTAAGAAGTTTGGCGGAGCTCGCAATACATTGCACACTAGTAACTGAAGGATGCAGATTTATGATGTGATGAGCATCCTGTATCGATTAAGGATCGACAGGATTAGAAGCTCCAAAAGAGAGATATGTACCTATTATAAAGGTCAATTGGAGTGCCTTAGAGGCTCAAAGGTACTGAGGAAGATTAAGCCCAATATAAGGCAGAAACTACTTCCTTTACTTTAACAAATCTCGAGGTCGAGATTTCTTTTAAGGGGTGAGGATGTAACACCTCGAAAAATCACGTACAATGAAGTATTGACACGTGTAATAAACCCTAATGAAGTCAAACATTGAATTCAAGGGACTAATTTTTCGAAAAATCGAAAAACTTTGATTATGAAAGAACTGGAAGTATTATCATACCTAAAATAAGTTTCTAATTAACCTTTTATGGTTTAATATTCACAAATGAGCCACTTGTTAATCAAGTGTAGCCGTTTATGTAATTAATTGAAAGTTTGCGCAGAAAAGGGTTAAAAGCGTCAACATGTTAATTCTTACCTCTGAGTGACCTTTTAACAAAATGATAGCCTCATGATATTTGATTATACTCTCGGGATT
>JARYGA010005503.1:0-47858 GCA_030545235.1 Helianthus tuberosus
TGACCTAGTTAGAGTGGGAATCAGGGGAAACCCTTTTGAGGTTTTATTACCCACATAATTACCTACTTAAAGGTACTTTTGATTCAACTAATCACTGGACCATTAGTGATTAATCTTAAAGTCAACCGTTAATTACGACGGTTTGACTTTCAAGCTAAAACTAAGCTAAAACTTAATTAAGAAAGGTTAAGCCAACTTACAAAGGTCCTATGCACGAAATGTGAACACTTGAGAGCAGACTTGAGCTCCAGAAATGATCAGATTGCTTGAATGAAGGTGTGAAGACCAATGTTGCATATCATGGCTTTATATAGTGAAATTTTCACCACGATTTGTTGACACATGGTTCTACTAGTGCCCACAACTGATCAACACTTGTTACTAGTGCTTAGGGAGTGTCTAGGGGTCAAGAGAAATGTGGAAAATCGGATAAAATCGATCAGATTCAACTTCAGCAGGCAAAACCCAAAGAATTCGGAGCTGGGCACCCCTCGCGTGACGCCACCCCCCTCGTGTCGCGCTAGACCTAGTCTGATCAGAACTTTTGATTTTTGCGATTTGATCCTTGGCTCTTCAAAATTCGATTAGGCACTTGTTTCTTGCATTGTAAACCCTCATAATTGATCTATAAAGGCTTTAAAACATATACCCACTTTGCTAAGTCCCCGGTTAACTTTATTGTTACCCGAAAAGTCCTAACTTTCAACGTTTACGCTTTAACTCTTCGCACACGAATTTGATCATAACTTTCTCATACGACAACGAAACTTTATGAAATTTATATCGTGCATTCTAGTGAGTGTAATTAACAGTTACAAAGCTTCGGGTTTGTCAAAAGGTCACTCAGAGGTATAAATTAAACATGTTGACACATTTAGTCCCTGTAGTTTGAAATCTCTCACTTTTAGCTTCGTATGATCCATGATTTATTCGTTTGAAGGTATGAGCATCATGTAGGGTTAATATACATTATATTTATTCACAATTGACACTTAGAATACGTATATTCACATACTTTCCATGTTTGTCAACTTTAGTCCTTCTATAATATTCTTTCACACGTTTTAAACATATGACACGTGTCAACACATTATAGGACGTGAATTTTCGAGGTGTTACAATAGCCATGGATTTTATTACAAAACTCCCCCGAACGCCTTCTGGTCACGATAGCATTTGGGTTATCATTGATCGTCTTATGAAATCTACTCATTTCATTCCGATATGAGAAGACTTTAAGGTGGAACAATTAGCACGAATCTATACCGACGAAGTCATTTGTCGACACGGGACGCCTCGTGACATCATCTCTGACCGTGATGGTTGTTTTACCTCACGTCTCTAGAAGACATTCCAAACCGCTCTCGGTACGACTCTCAATCTCAGTACCGTATTCCATCCTTAGACCGATGGTCAGACTGAGCGCACGATCCGCACCCTCGAAGACATGCTTCGTTCGTGTGTTATAGATTTTGGTGGTAATTGGGATTCGCATTTACCCTTAGTAGAATTTTCGTACCATAACAGTTATCACGCTAGTATACAAATGGCACCCTTTGAGGCACTATATGGTAGAAAATGTCGATCGCCTATTGTTTGGCACGAAATCGGAGACGCACAGATCACCGGTCCCGAGTTAATACAAGAAACGACAGATAAGATTCTCTAAATAAGAGACAATCTCCTGAAAGCTCGGAGTCGGCAAAAGAGCTACGCCGATAAATGCCGCAAGCCCCTAGAGTTCGAAGTTGGAGATCACGTCCTGTTAAAGGTTGAACTCAGCAACGTACATCCGACTTTCCACGTCTCAAACCTCAAGAAGTGTCTAGCTGAAGGAAATCTTCATGTACCTCTTGAAGACTTGCAAATAAACGAGACACTGCACTTCGTGGAAAAGCCAGTAGAAATCATGGATCGAGAAACCAAGAAACTTCGACGCAGTCTCATTCCCATAGTGAAGGTTAGATGGGAAGGCAAACGCGATGCCAAGTTCACTTGGGAACTCGAAAGTAATATGAAAGCTCAATATCCGCAACTCTTTGTTACGTCTACTACTTAATTTCGGGACGAAATTCCCTAAAGTAGGGGAGACTGTAACAACCCAAACTTCTAGTTGTTCCTATTTTATTATTGTTTCATTTGTAAACGCTTGTACTCTGAGATTTGATAATTATCAAGGGTTAACTATATTTTTAAATGCATATTATATCTTTTATTTATCGCATATAAACGTTTATTACTTAAGCGCTCATCGCAACGCAAACTCAAAATGCGGATTTATTTGTATTATTTGTGTGTTTAAATGTTAAATATGTTATATGTGTTAATACTCGCTTAAAACGCTCAAACGCTCACTCACGAAACTCGATTTATGACGCTAAAACGCAACACGACACTTAATATCTCGCTAAAATACTTAAAGTACTCTAACTAACTAACGCAACCAAATGCACCAAATGAACATCCGACACGCAAAATGGGAATTATTCGCACTAAACTGGTCCCCTCGTACGAAGACACCGGCTTCGTACGAAGCCACTGGCTTCATACAAAGGCAGGCCCTTCGTACAGAACCAGCATCGCCCTCTAAAAATACCTAGCCTACTCCTCATTTCATAACTTGCTGCCATTTCTCTCTAAAACACTCCCTACTTGCCTCCTCTCTATTTCCAGGTAAGAACCCATTATTTTTACGAGATTCACAACGATTTCCACCATGATTTTTCACGAGTTTATCTCCGTTTTCGTCTAAATCTTCTTTATTTATGAAAACCTTCATTCTTTTTATGAAAACCTTCATCTTTTTCATCAAAACTTCTAATTTTGCTTCGGATTTACACTTAAACAAGTGTATTGGGTTTAGCTTTGTCTTCCCAAGATGGAGATCTGAATATCTCGCACTCACCAAGTGTTTAATCCAAGGAAAAACCATTTTATACTCGATTTATACACTAAAACGGACCAAAACCGACATATGTTTCATTCACTGGATAGTGGGACTAAGTGGTGTCGAAACCGTCATGAAAAGGACTCGAAAACACATCCGATTCAGGCAAAAACATAGCTCCGAACACAAAAACAGCCACATGTGCGAGCCAGACTGGCTTGTACGAAAGCACTGCCTTCGTACAAAGGCACCAGGATTCGTAGGAAGACACTTCCTTCGTACGAAGACACCTTCGTACAACCCAACCATGTTCTCGCATGTGACTTACTCGCTCAAAAGACCTCTTCGGCTCTAAGTTTAATCAGTAGCTTAAGGCTAGAGGGATGAACACTCGATTTCCCGAAGACAGGCATGAATAACACTCGATTTTGGACACGGAAACATGCACTTGCGCGAAGGCACTGCTTCGTTCGAAGGCACCACCTTCGTATGAAGCGGCCCTTTGTACCAAGGTTCTGTTTCCCACTCGATATTCCGACTCGACCGTTTCAGCACTATGGAAGACTTATGCACTTCTGTTCCCATACGCAGCTTGATCCGGCGCTCCCTCCAATCTTTTCCAGACCGCGTTTATCTGTTAAGCACGCACTGTGAGTATACTCGAACCCTTTTCGCTTAACACACTATTGGGTGTTACGTACGTTCTCTATCAAAACACGACGCACACAACGCTTAAACTCTTTTATAAACATTAACCGCCCTCGCATGTTATACGTGACTAGCTGAATGCTTGTTTGTTATGTTTACATAGCGATGGCTTGCCCTACCACCCTTAGCAATGATAGTACTATAGTTTGGACTCAACACCTGTTTATTCAGGGGTTGTTAAGGATATCTTACTCTACGTGCTCACTACGGTGAACACGTATCGCGCATACTCTACTCGCAGTCATGTTGGTTAGCTTGTGTCATTGTCGATAGCTTACTTGATTCTCCCCTTTGCGTGTTACATGCTGGTTATGCGTAAACGCTTTATTACTATACTTATGAAAAACTTGTGTACTCACCTTTACATTATTGTATTGACTTTTATTTTGATGTATGTGACAGGTTGATGGATTACTGCTGGAAATGGTTTAGGATTTCTAGAAACACGCCTAAACATATTTGCAAGTTTTGTTATGTCGTGTTTGTTGATTGAGAAACTACTAAATTCGTTTTGACTTATGTGAGGATATTTGTTTAATTGTATGGGAAATTGAACCTTTTAAATATTGTCATAATTAGTCGTTATGGATTCTCTTGAGCAACCTATTCGCATCATGCCACATCCCGATGATTCCGCCATTGGTTGGGGTGTGACCTAAACCAGTGGCTCTGATACCACCTTCTGTCCCAGCCCCCGACCCTTACCCCGGGAGCGGGAGCCGCGGTCACGAGCCAGTGGTATCGGTGTTTATTAATTTGGCAGCGGAAATGAGAAATCAGGATCGTAGTTAGTAAATAAATTTCAGAGTTTCAAAACACCAAACTTTTATAATAAACAAATGGGATAAAACCCATGTTTCATTCATAATATCTTTATAGGAATAAACCCTGGTTGCTGAAAACATAAACTTTTTATTTAGGTAACTTTATAGCCACTTTCTTTAAGCCTTCAGTGCTCCATAGATAGCTTCTAATAGCTTCACATTAAGTTACCTGAAACACGTTTTATAAACATTTTATCAGCAAGAAATATTGGCGAGTACATTCCAATTTATAAAAACATCAGTTGTTATAACTTTACAGTATTAAGGGTGATTACAATGTTTATATCTACCCAATTACTCGTTCAGTAGTTGTCACTCGACGGATCTGTGACTATGGTCATATCACACATTGGATACTCGTGCCCAATTGTGAAGGTTATCAAGTACTTTATACAAACCCCATTCTACTGGCAGTAATTGTAGAATACAAAGACTTAATCACTGTAATTATAACTGATAAACATTTAGGGTTTTGTAAAACATTTGAAATAATGGCTCACAAACTGTGAGAAAAGAGAATGGACTCACATTGAAAACTTAGGTATTTCTACAGGCTTTCCGGTGATAATTCCTGATTATTATCTTGAGTTTCTATTAAAAACATACAATGCATGCGTGTTAGTAAAATAACCCAAGTCACATTAGCTGTACAACATGAGACAAAACCCCTACGAACTTAGTCAGGCAGAGCCTCAACATGCGTTGGTGGGTCCTAAATCAATCGAGTAGGGTAACCAATTAGTGATCGAGGGTTAAAATACTTACAATGGGGCAGAACTTCGTGTTTTAGGGGTATTATGTAACACCTCGAAAATTCACGTCCTATAATGTGTTGACACGTGTCATAAGTTTGACCGTGTGAAAGAATGTTCTAGAAGGACTAAAGTTGACAATCATGGAAAGTATGGGAATATACGAGTTCTAAATGTCAACAGTGAATAAATATACTTCATAATAACCCTACATGATGCTCATACCTTCAAACGAATAAATCATGGATCATACGAAGCTAAATATGGAAGAAAGTGAGAGATTACAAACTACAGGGGTTAAATATGTCAACATGTTTAAGTTATACCTCTGAGTGACCTTTTAGCAAACCCGAAGCTTTGTAACGATAAATTATGCTCACTAGAATGCACGATAAAAATTTCATAAAGTTTCGTTATCGTATGAGAAAGTTATGATCAAATTCGTGTACGAGGGGTTAAAGCATCAACGTTGAAAGTTTGGACCTTTCGGGTGACAATAAAGTTAACCGGGGACTAAACAAAGTGGGTAAATGTCTTAAAGGCCTTATATGTCAATTTTGAGGGTTCAAAGTGCAAGAAAATAAGTTAATTGACCTTTCGAAGGACCAAGAGCCAGTGATGCAAACTGAAAAAGAGATTTCTTGCCCTGATGACATGCTTGCGCACCACAACACCCAAACCCTTACGGTGCGCAAGGCATGCCCAGATGCAGAAAGTTGGCTGTTGGGTGTTCTAAACATTGCAGCTGATCTTTAATCTATTTTCCTCATCCTTCTTGGCCCCTAAACAACCCCTAAACATCTAGGGACACTTGTGGGAAGGTTGTGGTCACTTGCAGACTTACATGTCAACAATTTGTGGTGATTAAATCACTATAAAAGGCCCTCATGTGCAACAACTTTGATCACACCTTCATCTGCAATTGTGGAGCATTTCTGGAGCTAAGGATCTTTCTCTAAGCATCACATTTTGTGCATAGGACTTCAGTAAGTTTGCTAATCCTTTCTTAATTAAGTTTTAGCTTAGTATTAGCTTAAAAGTCAAACCGTCGTAATTAACGGTTGACTTTAAGATTAATCACTAATGGTCCAGTGATTAGTCGAATCAAAAGTAGTTATAAGTTGGTAATTATGTGGGTAATAAAACCTCAAAAGGGTTCCCCCTGATTCCCACTCTAACTAGGTCAAATGTCGGGTCAAACTTGTATTTAAAAAGTCAACAGAATGTGTAAATTACAATTTATGCATAATTAGCAATGAAGAACATATACAACCTGTTTGATCATTAATATAACTTGGTAATGAGTGTAAGAACATGTCTAAACATGTTCAACCCGACAATTTACTGTTTAGACCCGGTTCGGAACCGAAAGACGCAAAGCTTTGACTTTTGCTTTGACTTCAGTTCTGACCCGTTTTGGTATGTTTTAGAAATACCTAAGAGATTCATTTGGACCAGGTCACATGCTAGTATAACCCTCTGTGATTATACACCATGGTTCATTAGTTAACCGATTAATACGCATGATTCCGATAATTGCCCATATGTTGACCATTATGCCCTTTTTCACATTAAAACGTGATTTTTGGAAATGTAAAAGAGTAAAAACCTTACCTACTGATATTTAAACTTGCATACAAAATTTGACATCAGTTTCAGGTGTAGGTTAAGAGTTATGCTCATTAGCGTAAAATGAAAGCTTTATGTTAATAAAACGGCGTAATTAGCGAATAGCCTAGTTAAGCCTACTTTTTGATATCAAACTTATTACCCACTAATGTAATATATTATTTTGGGATTTTTAAAGATTTTTAATTAATTTTAGGCTGAGCATAACTCATAGTCGTAGGCTTAATCCGGTAATTGTTGGTTTTGCCCTTATGAGCTATAAAATGGGGTTTACATATCTAAATGACTCCAAACCTTTTGCTACTGATCACATATGATAAATAAATTATTTTAAGCCTTCTGGAAATATAAAAATATCAGATTTATGTATCGAACCCAGAAATGGCTTCTAATTGCCTTTTTAAGCGTTTTTAACGCATAGTATGTACTAAAACTATTTTTAAAACATACAAGGGTGATACCTACTGATATTAGAGGCAAATTATAATATTTTAACAGTAAGCAAAGGTTGATAAACTCAGACTTCAGTTTTGAGCTTTTCGGCTTATGTGAAATTACCAAAATGCCCCTACGGTGCATAGTTTGGTTATAATTGATAAAATTTCACATATATACTTTACCCTACTGTTATAACTTATTAAATTGAGTATGTTTGCTGTTTACATCAGACCTGTAACTCGAGCAAACACTTAAACTCTTTTATAAACTTTTAAATGACCAAACTACCCCTACGGGGCATAGTTTGTGTTTAAACTCATTTCGGGCATAATAAAAGACATCTTACTGATGTCACAACATATATGAAGCATATTAACTTAGGAAACCTGTAAATGGCTCATATGTATACCCGTTACGCTTATTACGCGTTCGGTTCGATTTATGTAACTAGTTTACATGAATTAGCCTAAACGGGTCAAACCTTATCGGTTTTATCTCAAAATCCAGAAGGTGGTTAGATTACCCATATTATACAAGTCTTCAAACTTGTCGGGTCTAAAACACATTCTATTCCGGTCTTCGCTTAATCACGCGCTTGAACCGTATATTTCCTTAAGACTAACCGGTCTAAGCTTAGGCTTAATTAAAGACCCGTTAGCATTCTAAATTGGTTATTTATACCATCATTCCAGACTAGAGCCTTCCGGTAAATGGTACCTACGCTTACTTAAGTGAATACGGCTGAGTTATTTAATTCTTGCTATTTAAGACAGGAGCTAGCTCAGGTAAATATTCTTAATTTATTTTCCCTTATACGGGCTTGGGATACGGTATTATAAAAATACCGCTTGGTCGGGTGTAGAAACCTTTTAATCGAAAATGATTAGATTGCATAATCCCGTTTTAATCTGTATTGATTGATAACAAATAACTTTAGGGGTTAATGACCGTGTCCTGGATATCCTTGGCTCATTTAAAAATTGAATGGCCATAACTTAAGCACAAGGTGTAGGCATAACACCTCCTGTTGCGTATGTAAAAGATATACTCACTCGTAAGGCTGACTTATTGTGAGTTATATTTATGGTGTGTCGATTAATCTTGACCGGCTTGTATTGTAGAATCACCGGCCCTAAATGTTGAACAAACATGTAAATCGGATACAAGATCTTTATTAATAAAATTGTCCCAAGTATAAAAGATTAATTTTGCCTCGTGCATTTTAATCAAGTTATAAAAGATATTTTGTGCCACATGCATCCAAATCAATTTTCAAACTCTTTTCAAAATGAGTCAGTTGAGTGTATTTACCAGTGAAAACTGACGTATTTTCAAAAGTCTAAGTGACAGGTGCAAGTACGTAATAGGCTGGAAGCTGCTCAGGACGATAATAAAGAATCTTGCAAGTTCTAGGAGTCTAAAGTCTGTTGAACAATATTTATATTTTAAGATCCGCCTGTGGATCCTTTACTTTCCGTTGTAATACTTGATATTACTTTATATTCGGATTGTAATATATTTATCTTTTGCTTCCGCTGTGCATTTATATATTGTGTTGTTTGACTATGATGATATCAACTACGTCACGATACTCCCCACCGGTGACACGTGGAAATTCGGGGTGTGACAGGTATTTCCACGTGTCACCGGTGGGCCCGGTGGGGAGTATCGTGACCATTATTCCGTTAATTGCCCATATGTTGACCATTATGCCCTTTTCACATTAAAACGTGATTTTTGGAAATGTAAAAGAGTAAAAACCTTATCTACTGATATTTAAACTTGCATACAAAATTTGACATCAGTTTGAGGTGTAGGTTAAGAGTTATGCTCATTAGCGTAAAATGAAAGCTTTATGTTAATAAAACGACGTAATTAGCGTATAGACTAGTTAAGCCTACTTTTTGATATCAAACTTATTACCCACTGAAGTAATATATTATTTTGGGATTTTTAAAGATTTTTAATTAATTTTAGGCTGAGCATAACTCATAGTCGTAGGCTTAATCCGGTAATTGTCGGTTTTGCCCTTACGGGCTATAAAATGGGTTTTACATATCTAAATGACTCCAAACCTTTTGCTACTGATCACATATGATAAATAAATTATTTTAAGCCTTCTGGAAATATAAAAATATCAGATTTATGTATCGAACCCGGAAATGGCTTCTAATCGCCTTTTTAAGCGTTTTTAACGCATAGTATGTACTAAAACTATTTTTAAAACATACAAGGGTGATACCTACTGATATTAGAAGCAAATTATAATATTTTAACAGTAAGCAAAGGTTGATAAACTCAGACTTCAGTTTTGAGCTTTTCGGCTTATGTGAAATTACCAAAATGCGCTTACGGTGCATAGTTTGGTTATAATTGATAAAATTTCACATATATACTTTACCCTACTGTTATAACTTATTAAATTGAGTATGTTTGCTGTTTACATCAGACCGGGCCCACCGGGCCCACCGGTGACACGTGGAAATACCTGTCACACCCCGAATTTCCACGTGTCACCGGTGGGGAGTATCGTGACGTAGTTGATATCATCATAGTCAAACAACACAATATATAAATGCACAGCGGAAGCAAAAGATAAATATATTACAATCCGAATATAAAGTAATATCAAGTATTACAACGGAAAGTAAAGGATCCCCAGGCGGATCTTAAAATATAAATATTGTTCAACAGACTTTAGACTCCTAGAACTTGCAAGATTCTTTATTATCATCCTGAGCAGCTTCCAGCCTATTACGTACTTGTACCTGTCACTTAGACTTTTGAAAATACGTCAGTTTTCACTGGTAAATACTCTTAACTTATTTTCCCTTATACGGGCTTGGGATACGGTATTATAAAAATACCGCTTGGTCTGGTGTAGAAACCTTTTAATCGGAAATGATTAGATTGCATAATCCCGTTTTAATCTGTATTGATTGATAACAAATAACTTTAGGGGTTAATGACCGTGTCCTGAATATCCTTGGCTCATTTAAAAAGTGAATGGCCATAACTTAAGCACAAGGTGTAGGCATAACACCTCCTGTTGCGTATGTAAAAGATATACTCACTCGTAAGGCTGACTTCTTGTGAGTTATATTTATGGTGTGTCGATTAATCTTGACCGGCTTGTATTGTAGAATCACCGGCCCTAAATGTTGGACAAACATGTAAATCAGATACAAGATCTTTATTAATAAAATTGTCCCAAGTATAAAAGATTAATTTTGCCTCGTGCATTTTAATCAAGTTATAAAAGATATTTTGTGCCACATGCATTCAAATCAATTTTCAAACTCTTTTCAAAATGAGTCAGTTGAGTGTATTTACCAGTGAAAACTGAAGTATTTTCAAAAGTCTAAGTGACAGGTACAAGTACGTAATAGGCTGGAAGCTGCTCAGGACGATAATAAAGAATCTTGCAAGTTCTAGGAGTCTAAAGTCTGTTGAACAATATTTATATTTTAAGATCCGCCTGTGGATCCTTTACTTTCCGTTGTAATACTTGATATTACTTTATATTCGGATTGTAATATATTTATCTTTTGCTTCCGCTGTGCATTTATATATTGTGTTGTTTGACTATGATGATATCAACTACGTCACGATACTCCCCACCGGTGACACCTGGAAATTCGGGGTGTGACATATTATAACTGATAATTTTCGCACTATAGGGACAGAGAAAGAAAAGAAGATTGAACGATCTGAACTGATGCTGAGAGGCTCCATTTATACATTTTTCCAGGGGTCTCTCGCGCCCCGCGACTCGCCTATGGGTCTCCCTCGCGCCCCACGAGGCCACCCTAGCTATGGCTAGGGTCGCCTGGTCACGAGCCTAGGTCTAACACGTTACGGGACACGTGGCACGCTGGGTGTCCGGCAAGAAAGGGCCTGTCGCGCCCCGCGACACCCCCATGTATCCCTGTCGTGGCCCGCGAGCCACATAAAAATCAAGATTTTTCAGTTTTTAATAAAAATTAATGTTATGCGGGTATGGTTTTTCGTATACGGAATGTTATAGGGTGTTTTTCGAGGGTTGTTATAGTTCTTGTGCAGGTCATCTTCATACTCGGATTCCGCACAAGATATGAAGACGTATTAGCCGGTCGAAGCATTCGGGAGCACCGAAACAGTCCTATTAGGTGGTATAAGAGCTTGGAGACCGATTTCAAGGACTTAGAACACAAGATACCAGCAAAATCAAGCATATTTCAAGCCGATTTGGATCTGATAACATCATATTTGTACTCTCATTGCTTCTACTCATCTTCTTTCTACTTAAAACGCAAAATTAACGTCGAATTCATGGACAAATTTTCCTTATTTTTGGATATAATGTGCGAAATCATGTTTTAATCAATCCATGAAAGAATCAGATCAAAATTCAAACTACTTCATTTTAAATTCTTGGAAAAACTATGAAAAACACAACTTGAGTTTCGCAAGTCGTTCGAGTTGTCCCAGACACTTTCGTATGATAAAAAATATATTAAGAAACCTTTTCACCGTTCTCACCGTTTTCAAACTTTTCACGGTTTTCTCCTGATCCCGTTTCTATATACATATTGGATAAAAAAATATACATTAACAAACCTTGGTAAAAATATATATAATTTCGGACAAGTAATGCAAATATATATTTTCGATGTCGTACAAGAAATATATATATTTTACAATCGATCACAAAAATATATTATTTTTAGGTGATCATAAGAATATATTTTCCTAAAATATATTTTCCAGAAAAACCGACAAGTTATTAAGTGTGAACTAATCAAGGGATAAATGTATATACACATATACGTACATATACATGCCTACGTATATTTTAACACACTTAGTAAAATACGAGATTAAAAGTAGAATACATGCACACATGTATACATGCAACTACGCCACACACGAATGGATTGGAAAGTATATATACGTGTATACATATACAAGGAAAGTAAACAAGAAATTATGACAACAAACGAGTTAACACAAGTAAATAAGGATAATGTTAAGAATATTATCTTTTAACAAGCAACGAACTCAGAAAAATATATATTTATATTTGAGGACTAGTAGGGTGCCCGCGCGATGCGGCGGGGACAACATTTTACACAGTTTTAATTTCCATCTCATTTAAACGTCATAAAACCCTACAATATCGGCGTTTTTAAATTACATTATCATTGTGTTTCGACCTTGTTTGTTTCTTAAGCAATTTCCTCAATGGTAATTATAACCAATCGGACACCATAATTTGATCTTAAAACTGAAAAATTACACTTGTGCTTGGAAAACCAGTTTAAAATAACACTCTTATTTTGATTTCTTAAAACAACAAAGTTTGGTTGACAATTTTGAGCATAAATATTAACTTTTGTTTTTGTAACTTGAAAACATTTCTACGTATAACAATATTAACTTGGTATCCCTAAATAATTTATCTTTAACCAATATTAAAATAAAGAATTTGACTCATTTACCTAAAAACAAGACAATTAAGGTTTTGTTTAATCTCAAACAGGTTGACCCGGTATAAATTAAAAATCTATTTAAAAATAACACTGGTCAAAAGGGCTCAGCAATCCACCCGCTACTTAAAAATATTAGTTATTCAAACAAGCAAACGTACCCAGTAAAATATCACTCATAATTAAAATAAAGGCAACAAAAGTGTTGGCGTGTAGGTAACTAACCATTAAGACCCGTATTTATATATCACCAATTACGCAACATGCACGATCTGACCCGCTTTGACCAAAAAAATTGAATTGTTTCAGCCAAACCCATCTTAACCTTACCTGATCTATATGACTCGCTTATCGGCACGAACATTATTGATAAACTGACAATTTGTATCTGATTAGCAAATTTCAACAATATAACCATAGTTGCATAAAGAACAATTAGGCAAAGCAAGAATTTCTCTACATATACATGATTTCAACATTTTATATCAAAAGAATGCCTTGAACACCTATGTGAACTACCTCTGAACACTATCAGATATTAAATAAACTCCCCAAAAAAGTAAAATATATGATTCATAGCATTAAAGTATATTATTTTCCTCTAAAAATATAAAAGAAATCAGTAACAAATATGAGGAGTTATGAAATGCAAATCCAAGGAGAGAAAATTGTCATAAAAATAAAATCAACCTGCTATGAAACTCATTCAGACCACAAAACCCAATAAACACTCAACAATCAAAATCAAATTAACGATAAAAGGGACATGATGGTTACAAAGTTTTTGTAAGAATAGGAAAAGTAACAAGTCACATACATGCTTCTGTAAAGCTGCTCTCCTTTTAGACTGCACCACCAAGAACATCCCCATCAAGCCTTCAAAAATCATGAAAAAACCGCAAATTACACAAACATTCCATCTGATACTTATACAACTGCTACTAAAAATTTGTGCAGTAAATGATAATCATTTTACTCCCATAAACCTAAGTTGTTAAAGGTGCACTTAAGGCGCAAAGGGCGTACGGCGCGCCTAATGCCTTAGCGCAAAGAAAAAACGCATGCCCGAAACATGCAAGGTGCACGTCCGTCCAGAATGGTGCAACCCTGCTTTAGTCCGGTCCATGCCATTTTTAGATTGGTCTTTTGTTGGTATGAATCATTTGAAACAAGATTTGGATACATTAGCTGAAACTCGTTTTTCTTCTCTTTATCTTATTCATGTTCGATTTGGAAAAAAGGCATACTGTATTAACAAAAATAATTAACAATAAATATAGAAATAATTTGTTGACAAAAAAATATGAACTGCCATGGTAATGGACTGCTAGAAGAAAGATGGAGACGAAGTTTGCTGGGATTTTCAGTGTTCCCGAGCTCCCTCATACCATTTGCTAGTCAATGCACCTTTGACAAGTCGTTGTAACGGTTAGTGTGTGGATAGATGCAGGTGTCGGTCCCGAGTACGTTTGGTTCGGTGCGACACTTGATCATTGCAGTGGAGCTGGGAAGTAGGAAGAAAACTGGTCGTCTACGCGATATTCCTGCTAACGCTTTGGATAATCTGGTCCAACCGCAACAAAAAAGTTTTTAACAAGAAACACAACTCGGCTCACTCGCTTTTGGAGGATATTAAGGTCACGTCCTTTTGGTGGATGGTGAAGAGACGCCGCAGAAGCAACCTCGCACCGGAAGACTCGAACATTTTTTCTGGTCTGGATTTTGGCTAAGTGCATTCAAGTTGTTTGGTTTCTTGTTTGAATTGGTCTCTTTGAGTTGTGATGCACCTGCTCCTCTTAACTGCTTGCTAGGAGTGAAGCTTTTTGTTTGAATAAAAGTGTTTCCTTTGCCGGCTTAAAAATGCAACAAGATAGGATATATGAACTTTAACATGAGATCCAGCGTACTACAAACGATATAATAACACGATCTGAGAAAACAATTAATGATCAGTCACAAAATTGGTCTAATTAAGAAAAAAAAAACATAGCCACTAACAGGCAAGAAATATAGTGGAAAGTGTAAACAGATCTTGCAGAGTGAAATGAACCGATAGCATCGCAACTTTTACAATCACAACATATATTCAAACTAACACAACGACAAAAAATGAAAATGAAGCATTAATTGTGTACGGATAAATTAGGGTTTAGAACCGAAAACTTACCTCAAGCAAAAGTATATTCATCGTTAGTAGTGCTAGCCTGCTTAGCTTGACACTCGACGCCAAATTGAATCAAAAGTCAAAACACATAAGGCTACATTCAACGACAAAATCAATATTTAGTTAAAGATATGAATAGGAGGAAGTTTTGCACTTCCATATTACAGTGTTCACATTCAACTTTCATATTTTTAACAAGATAATAATCAACTGTATGATCCAACAAGAGACCAGGTGGTACATACCAGGTCATTCACCCATTTATAAAGCATGGCATCCTCCACTCTATTAGAATGAAGCTGAATCACAAAGAAGATCATAAGCTATATTAACTTCACCAATCACAAACTAATAATGTGGATTGAACAACATGAGTGTATCAAAAAGTTCTTAACCTCTGAGCTCAGCCTTTTCTTCTCTTCATCTAGTTCTACACTCCTTTTGTGCAACTCCTGCAGTTATGATAGCAATCAACTAATATCACTCTAAAACAAATAATCCAAACAAGATTATAAGCATCTGCACCATCTTTTGACCGAGATCAAGGTGATAGAAACATAAAAATGAAATTCAGAACAATTTTGCATATTGTTAACAAAACAAAATAGCATATTCAGAATCAATCAAGAAGAAACCTCAGAGATTCCGCTTCCACCAGATGATTTTTTGATCCCGAAAACTTTTGATTCAGATAAATAAAGCATGGATCCAATAAATGTGTGTACTTTATGCAAATAGATCATGGTGGCTGAACAAAAAGACGAAGGGTTGAGAAAATACCTGAAACTTGTGCCTAAAACCATCACAACCTCCAGGAAGAAAGTTGTACACACTCACAGATAGTCGATGGTCTGATGAACGTTGCTGATTCCATACTGGAGTTCAACATGGAAGAAATCGTGATTCTAGATGACAGAGTTGTATTATTTGTGATTCCAGATTGAGAAGGGAGGTGGGGAGAGAAAGGTTACAAAGAGAAAATCAAAACTCACAGAGAAATTGATTCTTGTATGTGGTTGATTATGTGTTCCGGATTAGATCTGAGTTTCAGGTAGAGAGGAAAGAGAGGCGGAGAGAGAAAGGTTTCTAGGTTCGAAATTTGAATGAATCTGTAGTTTAGCGCTATGGTTGTCAAAAGAAGGTGTGCAGTTTAGGAGTTGTAACTCATGCATTAAAATGTGTATTTTTTTAAAACTCCCGTAAATTTAGATAATTTTGTTGGGAAGGGAAAATGTAACAAGTAACTTATTATACGTAAATTTAGTGATTGAAAAACTAATTTATCCTCAAGGATTTAAATGTAATAGATTGAGGGACTAAAAAATAATTATGGTTTAAAAGACCACTTTACTCTCATTTTAGGGTTTTATTTATAAATAAGGGGGGAAGAAGTTCTTATTTTTTGGGTATCCTTGTCTCATGCATTGTAATATAGTATAGATGAATATATTTTGATTAAACTATCGATTAGTGAAAATGATATGTCACAAAGGAAAATTTATATTTAGACATAAAAATATTTTATTTTTACTAAATGAAACAAGCATGTGGGACACAAGTTTATACAAGGGGGCTAGGCCCCAAACATTATCCAAACAAGTGTGCATAAGAATATATGTATATATGTGATAATATACATACATGGTCATTCGGACAATCATCCACCAACGTTAAGTCTTAACAAGAATTGGTGCACGAAACAAACAATTAGACCTAGGTGTCTTAACAAATTAGGACACTTGTACATCGAAGACGATACATGGGACATTGTGTATTTCTAGCGTTGTGCACGGAACGCAACTTGTGAGTTTCACGGCCCCTCTTTTAAATATTTTATTTTCAAAATTAGGGGGAGACACATGTTACACAATGGTATGATAGTTATAGAGTGAAATCAACTAGATCATTATGTGTGCATAAGCGGTAATGCATTTAGTAGCCATTAGTCACACCGAGGAACAATTGGATAGATCTATTGAGCGTGGGTTCATATCAACAGTGTGAAATATTTAAATCTTGAACTCAAATACAGAAAAAATAGAAAACCAAACTATAAACAACTAAACACAAAGAGTAAATTGCCAAAATGGTCCTTGAGGTTTGGTCACTTTTGCCACTTTAGTCCAAAACTCAAACCTTTTGAATCTAGATCCATGTGGTTTCAATTTTGTTGTCATTTTCATCCAAAATCAAAATTTGGTAAGATTTTTCAGTTAACATCCAGTTTTTTTTTTGTCTTTTTTTCCCCTTTAATGAAGGGCAAAATGGTCTTTTAGCGTTTTATTATAACAAATTAAAAATATCTGACCATTTTGCTCTTCATTAAAAGGGAGGAAAAAGACAAAAAAACTAGATGTTAACTGGAAAATCTGACCAGATTTTGATTTTGGATGAAAATGGCAACAAAATTGAAACCTCAGGGACCCGAATTCAAAAGGTTTGAATTTTGGACTAAAGTGACAAAAGTGACCAAAACTCAATGACCATTTTGGCAATTTACTCAAACACTAATCTTCAATCTTAGAAGCTGGTCCGATAATGAACACAAGGTACTAAAGGAAAATCAAATTATAAAAATTAAATTGGTTAAGAGATGTATTACATCGAGTATTATATTACCTTGCATTACCGATTACCGATTTTTATAACATTTTTAATAAGTGAGATCATTATTTTTATAACATATCTACAAATGGGTTATAAAATATCGATCTGTAATTATTTTGTTAAAAATACTTACTGATAAATCGATTTATAAATTTAATTGAAATCGTAATAAAAATACTAATACAATTAGAAAACAAAGATGATAAAAGCTTGCAAGGTGAAATAGGAGACCGCTTCATAAATAAAGTTATTAAAAATAGAAAGAAAAAATAATAACCAAGTAAATCAAACCTTGCAATTTATCCACCTATTAACATATGAGACAGGGCATAACATCTATATATATATATATATATATATATATAGGGCTTGGCTATATAGGAAACTCTATCTTTTTTAGAAAACTTTGCAAACTCATTGTCATCCATTGATTATGTGCCATCCAAGTTGATCAATGGTTCTCATGATTTTGGAAAGAAATATAATTAAAAGAAATATTATAATACACATGAAAAGCACTGAAGGGGTATTTTCGGTAGTGCAATATAACATTGGAAAAGGAACTCCCTGCCATGCAGTAGCAGTCAAATCATAACTCCAAACCAATTCAAAAAAAAATTTCATCTTTATCTTTCCCACTATACTGTTCATATGCAGTTTTGTTCATAATTCCCCACATCCGATAGACTGTTCATATTTCCCCATCTCCAAGACTACATCGATCGGTGCCTTCTAACCCTAAGACAGAAGCCGATAGTAAGGATCCGGGAGAATGAGGAAATCGTTCGTAATTTTGTCTTCCTCGCTCAAAATGAAACGATTACGGAAGATCAAGAGTTCAAGCAAAAGGTTAGTTCTTGTAATCTGTCCTGTAAAAGGGGGTTTTGTTCTATCAAAATCCCCTTCAAAAATGGCAACTGATTTTGTTTTGTTTTCTATCTATTGCACTAGGAGACCTAAATTAGGGCGTGAAAGGTCTGCCAGCCGTAGTGTTCTTATTATATCCGATGATTCCAAGCAAGTTCCTCCCAAGCAACAATCTCACTTCGGTCCGACCCAGAGGGCTTTAGGTTAGTATTGATGGGCGTATAAACCGTGAACGTAGTTTTAGTTGATGTATAGTGTGTTGAATTAGGCTCTGTTCATAACATACTTTTGTTTGGCTGCATTTGCAGTGTATGAAGATACTAACACTGGGTCAACATCCACTGGGAAATGACGGTTAAATGGTAAGTACCTTTGGTTACAATAGTTAGTAATTGCGTATCAAGTGAACTTGTATAACATGGGTTCAATGGTAGGGGAAAAAAATGTTATAATATTATCAATGGTAAGTTTCTTTTGGTTACAATAGTTGGAAATTGCATATCAATGTGAACTGGTATAACATGTGTTAAATGGTTATGAAAAAAAACGTTGCCTTGTATAGTTTTGGCTGTGGAAGTACATTAATTTTTGGGTAGTTAATTTTAGAGGTTTGCATAACATGTGTTAAATAATTAATGGACGGACCAAAGACCATTGCCTTTGATTTGTTTGACTGCCAAATAATTAATAGTGGGAGTTTGAAGTTTGCCTAACACATTGAAATTTATGTTAAGGTTATTGGATTAATGGTACAATCAGTTAAGATTATTAGATTAGGTGTTTGAAAAATGTTAAACCATTTGTTAGTGTATGAATGTGAACTTATATAACGTGGTTAGGTAATTTCCGAAGTTTGCCTAACATGTGTTAAACAATTAATGGACAGACCAAAGATCATTCGGCTTGATTTGTTTGTATGCCAAAGAATTAATGGTATGATTACAGTTCATTGCCTAACATGTGTTAATTGGCAGAGAAAAAAAAACATTGCGGATGATATTTCTGGCAAAGGAAGGCAAAGAACCGGTGGTTAGTTATTTTTTATTTACTTTCATTTGTTTGATGTTCAAATTTCCCACAGAAAACGTTGCCTTGTATAGTTCTGGCTGTGGAAGTACATAAATTATATATTGGGTAGTTAATTTTAGAGGTTTGCATAACATGTGTTAAATAATTAATTGACGGACCAAAGACCATTGCCTTTGATTTGTTTGACTGCCAAATAATTAATAGTGGGAGTTTGAAGTTTGCCTAACAGTTTGAAAAATATGTTAAGGTTATTGGATTAATGGTACAATCAGTTAAGATTATTAGATTAGGTGTTTGAAAATGTTAAACATAAGGTTATGTATGAATGTGAACTTCTATAACGTGGTTAAGTAATTTACGAAGTTTGCCTAACATGTGTTAAACAATTAATGGCCAGACCAAATATCATTCGGCTTGATTTGTTTATCTGCCAAAGAATTAATGGTCTGATTACAGTTCATTTTCTAACATGTGTTAATTGGCAGAGAAAAAAAAATTGCGGATGATAATTCTGGCAAAGGAAGGCAAAGAACCCGTGGTTAGTTATTTTTTATTTATTTTCATTTGTTTGATGTTCAAATGATTAATTGTTGGATGTTTGATCTTATAACTGTAACGTTAGCGTTTGTGTTATAAAGTTTTGACATAAAGGGTTATAAAGTCGACTAATTATTTTATGGTTGTTTTGGTTTTGTATAAAACGTTATACCAGTACATAGGGCAGATGTAACAGCTACATCAAGTGGGAGAACCTTACGGTCAGGGACAAAGAAAGTTTCAGAGGAGAGTGTGAAAGTTCAAAAACGGAAGCAAAAAGAAGTTGTTGACGGACAAGCAAAAGTCCCCAAAGCCCGTAAGCGAGCAAAGAAGGATGAATTTATGGGAATAAGGACGCGATCCGCACCACTACAATTTTATAAGTGTGTACGAGCATTGACAGACCAACAACGTGAGGCAGTCAGGGGAATGGGATTTGGTCGTTTACTTACTTTTAGCGTTGATGGGTTACCAGCTAAGTTAGGTTATTTTGTTGTGGACAATTTTAATCCCGATAAGATGGTGATATGTACACCTGCTGGTAATATCAAGGTAAACAGTAAAGTGATACATCAGTTACTTGGGATCCCGACCGGTGGGATAAAGTTTAGTTCGATTGATAAGCTGCCTATCTTGGTTGATGCCGTTGCGGATTGGAGGGCGAGATACCCGGGTGTAATGGTACCTCCAACAAAGATGGTGAAAATGATAGATGAGTCCGACGGCGAAGACAGTTTTGATTTCCGCATGGATTTTGTAATGTGTTTTGTGGCAGTGCTTGTTGACTGTCATAAACAAAGTTGTTTACGGGAAGAAATCTTAGAGTATCTAGATGATGAAATGGATTTTGCAAAGTTAGACTGGTGTGACCTGGTGGTAGAGAAGTTGAAAACTTGCAAAGATACCTGGGATCGGCTTGACCCACAAAGCATCTTTGTTGGGCCTCTTTCGATTCTGATAGTAAGTGAAATTTATTTTGACGTTCTGAATTAACATGTGTTAAATATACTTGCTTGTTTTTCGGACTGAACTGATCGCTGTTACTTGTAGCTGTTGTACGTTGATAGCATTGAGTGCACAGGGATGAAGGTTGACAAGGCGGTGTGTCCTTTGGCTTTCTGGAACTTGAAGAGATTGCGAGAGAGAGAAAGGTTGGAAATACTTGCTGGTGGGTTTGGTCTGGGAGGGTTTAAAGGGTTAACACTTCCAAGTAACTATAACGTGGATCACTGGGCAAGTAAGGAGGTATACTTATATACACTAACAAGTGTTTTTTACAATTAGTATATAATTTTTGTATGAAACTGTTGCTTTAACCTTTTGAAACAGGAGAGGCTGTTGATGGTACGACAGCTAATTAATGTGACAAACAAGAACAAAATGAAAATAGAGGGTATGTTGGAATCTATGTGTGTGGAGAGCCCTGATGACGAAGAAGTACAGACGTTGAAGGCAATGTATGAAAGTTTGTTTGAACAGGGAGCGTATGCACGTACAGATCATGATCAAGCGGTAGATTTATCGTCGCACCGTATCAATGAGGTGTTGGAAGATTTGAAAAATGATGAAAGTATACACGTTGACGAGGGACAGAACGCTGGTTAGTCGCTGTTATTGTTTGTAAAAATTTGACTTGATTAATGTGGCACGTATTTATTTATGTGCAACGTTTTCGTAAGGGATGGCGTGGTTGACGATTTCTCGGATGGTTCGCCAATAGCTAGTTTGTACCGGAAGTCACTTAATTGGCCTCCCAAAAGGATCAGTAAAAGGAGATTGAAAGAAGTAGGATCTTCAGCCATAGACTTTGATGGCATAGGTGTGATTATTATCTTTCTGACTTGTACACTGTAACACATGTTAATGTGTTACCGATCTTATTGATTAACATCTGTTGTGGTTGCAGGTGATGTTGCGGGGCAATCAAGCGTAGCTGTTGATGGAAAAGAGTTTGCTGAAATGATGGAAGATGGTGGGAAGTCGTTACAGGTGAGGCGATCTGCTCGACTGGAGATGTTAAAGGATGTTCATGAGAAAGAAGAAAGCTGTGTGACCCCAAAACGGCGCAAGACAAATATAAAGTGTGATGGGCCAAACACGGATGGTGGTAACGAAACAGGTAAAGTGTTACATGTGTTGCCATTTTAAGTGTACGTTTATAGTTAAGTGTATAGATGGCAGCCTAGGAAAAAAACATAAGTACACATTGATGGTAACTTTCTCGATTAGTGCTCGACAAAGTTTATGTCCCTGTAATGTTCATAGGGGACTGAAATGTATGGTGTAACACATGTTAACAGATGCTTAACACCTGTTGTGGTTGAAATGTATTGTCTAACATATGTTATGTCCCTTAATATGGGTAGGGGACTGAAATGTATTGTTTAACATCTGTTGTCGTCGCAGCTGATGTTGCGGGCCAAGCAAGCATACCACATGATGGCAAAGAGTGTGCTTAGATGCTGCAAGATGTTGGGAAGTCGTTGCGGGTGAGGAGATCTCCTCGACTGAAAAAGTTAAAGGATGCTCCTGAGCCAGAAGTTGGCTGTGTGACCCCAATAAGGCGTAAGACAAACAGGATGTTTGATGGGCCAAGCACGGATGGGGGTAAAGAAACAGGTAAAGTGTTACATGTGTTACCAGATACATTGTACGTTTGCCGCTAAGTGTATAGGTGGCACCCTAGGAAGAAAACATAAGTACACATTGATGGTGATTCGTTGTTTGTACAGGGACAAAGTTTATGTCCCTATAATATATGCGTACGTGTCTGAACCCATTTAATATTAATGTGATGTTATATGGGGCAACGAGACTGAGAAGCAACACGGTGATAAGAGTGTTCATGAGGCTAGTATTTCAACTGGGGGAGACTGTAGTATGGGTGGGGCGGAACATATTGAAGGACAATGGAGCGGGGATAAAAGTGATGTTGAACAAGTCCATAAGCCGTTCGGTTTAATGCGTGCGATACTGCGTTTAAAAGCAGCAGTGGCCCAGGGTGTTACTGGTAGTGCTTCGTACAATTTCAGATTGTTAGTTTTTTATAATGTGCTATATTGTTTAATTCTGTTTTAACATGTGTGATCTTGCTTTGACAGTTGACGGTGGCTCAGGCATGCGGTTGGTTGGTCAAGAGGATAAGATTACTGATCAGGTAGACAAAAGTGATGAGATGGGTGTTAAGCTTACTGATGAGGTTGAAGGGAATGACAATGAAGGTAATCTTCAGAAAGCATCTTATTTGTATGGGGTCGACAAAAACTCTAGACGCACCACGTTAAGCCTTTTATAATTTTTTCGTGAATGTTTATGCAGCATCAAATAGTAAGACTGAGCATGAAGTGGTGGATGCAACTGATGCAAGTACGTTAGAATGTGGTGGAGTCGTCTTTGGACCCTTGGAAGGTGATGTTAGCGACAAGTCTGAACAGGTGGTTTCGGACTGCAAAGGCAGGGCGGCTGTAGAGAAGAGTGACCGTGATTGTAAGGGTTAAATGTTTAGGCAGGTTCAAAAAAATAGTAACCTATGCATGAGATGTGACAAGGAATGTTTTATGCAGGTTCATATAGTAAGACTGAGCATGACGTACTCCATTCAACCTTCGTACCTAATGAAGAGTGTGTTGGCGTGGTGGTTGGCTCTGTGAAAGGAGATACTTTCGGTGAATTTGAGGAGGTGGTTAGGGATGGTAAAGGCAAAGCGGCGGTAGAGGAGGGGCAGCCGGATTTTAACGGTAAAAGCTTTTTATGCTATAACATGTGTTAGCTATTAGGTACATTTAGTGGGTTAACGTGTGTTAATCGTAAGAACAGTGGACGGGGGCGAGGCGGCGATTGATGAACGTGGTTTCGATGGGCCTAATTGGAGTCTTGGAATGACACAAATTGGTGGTGAATTTGACGAGTCACAGCAAACCGGTACAGTTTTCTAAAAAATGATTAGGATTGCTGGTTTAGTTGAGTCATTTCAGTATACTTATTTGCATCGAACATGTAGGTTGCAAAAGTTCAAAGGTGGATGACATGGCTGGGATAGAAACAGCGCCCGAACGTTCTGGTAAGCTTGACTATTTTTGTTTACTGTGAAAGTGTAAAAATTGGTTACAAAGTAACCTGAATTATTTTTTTTAATACGTGTTTAGGCGATGTGGAGACCACCCCAAACTTGAGTATGATTGTAATGGTAGAACCGGTGAGCTCATATGACCCCGCAATTGCTATCCACAAGGAGCAAGCTGGGTGGAATTATTTGGTGGTGATGCGAATGACGTGGAGGACAATTTGCCGCTAGCAAACCGTGTACGTATGTTAGCTGATTTGGAGGCCCAAAAAAGGAAGCTGCCTTTTAGAGAGAAAGTGGCAGCGGAACCAAATAGATCACCTTACTATATAAGGTCCGTTGACATGGGTCAGCCAATCACTAAGAAGGAGGCAAATCTGTGGGATTACATATACGCTGATGAATCCCCAACGCACTTCCTAAATGGGCATTCTCGTAGGAAGCGGGCAATGGAGGCAAACATGTAAGTAGAACTACCCCAGGGTTTATTGTTGTATAATACGGGTGTAAACCATGAACCCAATGGATCTAGTTAATTGTTTATTTGTTGATTTTTGCCGCAGGAAGGAACAGGGTACGTCGTCAGTTGGTGATGTAGATAGCCCGATACACATGGCTGTGTAAGTAGGGGGATGCTGTTAAAAAATGAGTTAAATTACATTAACATGTGTTAAGGTATGGAAGGTAATTTTTTTCTGTACGTATGAAACTAGGGAGTTGCTGTTTCGAAGCCCTTCCCATGTAGAAGCGTCTCGGGCTATGTTCAAGAGTTTAAACGCTGGCAATGAGGTATCAGATGGTATTATCGACTGTTGGGCGGAGGTGCTAAACTTCCAAGAGAAACGGAAATCAAGGGAGGCTTACAGTAGGCAATTCTTTGGTACTAAAGTTGTGGTGAGTGATTTGAATATAGACATTATTTCTGTAGATTGATGTTTTCTGTGGAAAAGTAGTTACGGTGTGCCGAGTGCTTATCCTTATTAATTTCTCTTTTGTGAAAGTTTCCGTGGATGTTAACAACTGAGAAAGGTGGAGTCGAGGCGCGGATGCACAAGTTCCGGGTTGGAATAAAAGGTGGGGTTAACAGCGCTGAAAAAGATCCTGATTTTAGAAAGCACGACATTGTTTCTCCCGATCTTGGAGCACAAACATTTTTACTTGCTAGTGTTTGAGTTACGGGACCCCGGAATTTATGTTGTTGATAATGACAAAGCCAGACAAGGACAGCCGATAGAAGATAGTGTATACTACCTCCACAAGGACACACCGTATAAGTTTGTAAGTTTTTAAAATGACCCATGTTGTATTCAAGATGTGTTTTTTATATTGAGCATGGCTTTTATATGTATATGCAGAAAGATATGTTTGTGCAATACCTTCGGGAGGTTGGGAATCCGCGAGCCGATGACATTGACTACTGCAACATCCAGCGTATGCCGGTTAGTTGGGTGACCACAACAAACAAAACTGATTGTGGGGTTTTCTTAATGTGTCACATGGAGTGCTACATGGGGAAAAACAAAAGTTTTAACTGTGGGTTCAGCATGAGTGGGGCGAAGAAGATGGCGGAGGTGCGGAAGTTGAGAAAGAGGTATGCTGCGCACATCTTATGTTCGGAGGTGAATGTGCTGCTGCCTAAAATCCAGCAGGATTGCCGGTTAGAGTAACGTGTGTTAGGGGGTGAATGGTCTTTACTGTAGGATAGGTGTAGCGTTAAATGTGCCAGCTTTGTTTTGGGAGTGTCATGTACTTTGCTTTTGGGTTGTTGCTTTAAACTTATTGTGGGATATGTGTTTTGTGGGTGTGGCATGTACCAGGTCTTTTGGCGATAGACTGTCTATGCGAATTTTGTTTGACTAAAACTGATGTCTATTAACTTGGTTATTGTATACTCTGAAGAATATTGATGTATTCTTGCATGTGTTAGAATGTTATTGATGTAGTTGATAATGTTTTAAATGAGGCTGTTTTAAATTATATATTGGTAGGTGTAACATTTAAGGAAATGTAAAAATGCTGCTTCCTGTTATGAAGGGGCCCACTATTCTCAAAATGTAGTAGCATTCTTGGAAGTTGGGGAAAGTTGGTGGTAGAAGTCCACTAACACAGGGGTTGGTGGCTAGAAAACAACTTTATTGGAAAAGGAACCATTGCTTTTTTGCCCCATATGGTCACATCAAAGTCAAGTCACAACAACTATATTAAATGTATCATTGATATACCTCTATAAGTAGTGTAATGAAGAACCAAGTCATATTATGTAATACTTCACTACTTCAGTAAACCAAAAAGTTTTAGTGGTTCCAAAGTATGCTAATGTGATGGACACTTATAAAAATAAGGTCACGTCTACACCACCAGGCGTGGAGAAGCTGAATCAAAAGAGGAAGGAAGCATGTGAGGGTCGGTACGGGGTGTGCTACGCATGAAAAGTGTTTCACAAGAAGCCCGAAGACATGAAAACTGGAGGAGCTTCTGGTGACGATGATTCAGAGAGCAGAGCAAACAATGTAGCTGATGTAGCTGGTGGTTCACAAGAAGCGTCACGCCGTACGGAACACGTTTTACCAGAAGCCCGAGTTTTGAAGGGACTACCAGATGAGTTGGTTAGGTTGCTGACGGATCCAGACCATGAATTATGTGGTTGCCCGTTGTGTCCATACTCACCCAAAACAATCAAGTCCTGGTGTTACCATGACCCATGGGAGAGTGAGCGCAGCCCCTCTCCTCTGTACTTTCATGATGAGGATGTTGCCACACCATGATGAAAAGCTTCGTAGAGATGGAGGATAAGAAGGGGTAGTTAGGATGTGGTAAGTGGTTAAAGTTGTGATAACCTTTGGACCCTATGTTTGTAGGCCACATACTAACGTCGTTTTCTTGTTCTTTTATTATTAATATTTTTTTTTGGGAATGGGTTGATGTCACGGCTCGGTAGTCGATCCATTGTTTTAGGTGCGGTTGTAACCTAGTAGTAGAATGTGTGGTTAAGTTAGCTAGTTGTGAAGTTTAATTCTATAACCTCATGTGTCTTAATATATAAGTTATTGGTGTGGTTAAAACCTTTTGTGTTGATCCTTAACAGTTAAAAAAACCCTAGGTACAGGGCTAACATGTGTTAAGCATCTGTTTTGCTGCTGGTGGCTAAAATATAAACCAAAACCACAATTATCCATGCATATAATAATAAGATAGGCCTGTTAATAGCAAACAGAGGTCGACAAAATTTGGCGTTCAAAACATAAAGTGCCGAAGGCCATAAACGTTTTTACAAGACTGGATATGATAAAATGGGATAAAAATAGTTCCACCTTCTTACACACGTAACAGAAAAGGGGAGGATGATGTTAAAAGACTGTTACATGTGTGTAAGAAGGCCAAAAAGATAGAGTTTCCTATATAACCTGATGTGTCTTAATATATAAGATATTGGTGTTGTTTAAACCTTTTGTGTTGATCCTTTACAGTTAAAAAAACCCCAGTTACAGGGCTAACATGTGTTAAGCATCTGTTTTGATGCTGTTGTAAAATATAAACCAAAACCACAATTAACCATGCATATAATAATAAGATAGGCCTGTTAATAGCAAACAGAGGTCCACAAAAGTCGGCCTACAAAACATAAAGTGCCGAAGGCCATAAAGTTTTTACAAGACTGGATATGATAAAATGGGATAAAAATAGTTCCACCTTCTTACACACGTAACAGAAAAGGGGAGGATGATGTTAAAAGACTGTTACATGTGTGTAAGAAGGCCAAAATGACGAGAGTCTCCCATTACATAGTACTAGTAAACGAAAAGACAGATTTTAATCAGAGAGGGAGGCACCAGGGGCTGTCTGCCTTTGTTGTTCAGCAGCTGCCTTTGCTGCTTTCATTGCGGCCACCTTAACGCAGTTGCGTGAGTCGTGGTCGTCGACATAAAGACCACAGCGCTTGCATAACCGAAGCTGCTTTGGATGTTTAGGTGGTTTTGTCTTTGCCTTCTCACCGGGTCCAGAAATGCGAGTATGTGTACCACATCCCTTATTGCGTACACCATCTGGATTAGCAACTTCGACTGGAATGTTGATTGGTTGCCCAACTATTTCTTCCATTTCACACTCGTTTGTTTCATTTTGGATTGTACCCAATGGTTGCTTGGAAAGCACATTGATCTTGAAATCCCGGAGTTGGGCAACCAATTTTGACAACGAATCCTCGTCGGTTCTAGCCACATCAACACATTCAGTAACGAGATCAAGGATTTCATTACGCATAACGGACGGTGCGTGTGGGTTGACGCCGTATCGGCTGGAAAGTGAAAAAACCTGTTTTGGGAGGGCATCTCGGCGCCACCTGTCGTTTATGTATTGGGGGGGGTATCTTTGCAACATTTTTCATTCGATATACGCAAAAGACATGGCGACACAGATATCCGATACGTGTGAAATTCCTGCATGAGCAGCTGGCGGAGTAGTCTACAGTGTTATATGTAACCTGTTAGGAATAGAAAGAGCAAAAAAAAAGTTGTTAGATCTAACATATGTTAGTGGAGTGGTAATAATGAAGTTGCCTAACATGTGTTACCTGATAGACGTTTATGATGTTGTTCCTTTTGTCCAAATGAGTGACGTCTAGCAAAAGAGTGGTATTGCTGGAATCGCTTTGGTTTGTGATGTAGCATAAAAACTTCCCTTTAATTATCTCCTTTTGAACTTGCGCGAAAACAGCGTTTGTGTAAATGGCGAACGCGTGCTGCTCTATTGCTAATTCAGCCAAGCCCTTGAACACCGTGGATGAGGTTTTGTACTCGGATACACGTTGCCGATAGCGTTGGCTATCTACCCTATTTTCAAAGCACATCATAAATTGTACAAGGGTGTTTGCGCTTGTTGAGTTGACCTTGAAGGTAGCGTTAGAGCTTTCGCAGCGTGAAGTGGTCTTCATCAAGCAACACATTGGCAGTTCCCTGAAGTAGGCTGGTACCCAAAGATGTTTGATGTTGTACATGTCGTTCAACCAAGTGTGGTCTTGTAGGCCAAATGTTTCTAGGAGGTCATCCCAGCGGGACTCAAACGTTTCTGGTTTGATATAAACATTCCAAACCAACCGGTGAATACAGGACCGAACATTAGTGTTGTCAAGAAGGTCCGCAGAGATCTGGTAGATTAAATAGTTACTAACACATGTTAGATTAAACAGTTTAAAAACACATATAAGTCTGTGATGTTGAATAACACATGTTAAAGGCTAACAATTTAACTTAACCTTGGAGGGTAGTTTTTTCATTATATGCCACATGCATAGACGGTGGCGTGATTCAGTAAAGACCATAGGAACAGCTTGAAGCATGGATGGGTCTTGATCACTCAGCACGAGAGTTGGTTGAGTACCGTGTGCCTTCAAGAAAGCCTTAAGCAACCACACATAAGATTCAATGGACTCGGTAGATATCAAACCCGCACCAAATGTAACACATTGGAAATGATGATCCACACCCGTGAATGGCACAAAAACCATCTTGTACCTATTAATAAAAATGGATTTGAGGTTAACAAAATGTAACACTTTTTTGGTTTGGTTTGTATACTTGGATATCAGGCCTAACACATGTTAAAGGGGGAACTAACCTGTTAGTGCTGTAAGTCGCGTCAAAGGCGAGGACATCACTAAAAGCTTTGTAGTTTGGCTTTGAAATCTCATCAGCCCCAGAATACAGAAGACAACTTTCCATTTGATACAGTGTAATCAAAATAGAAGTTGGGTAGGTTGTCAAAGCGCTCACGCAAGCGTTCAAGGAAAACTTGTGCGTCGCGTTCACCAATAACAATTCGCAACTGGTGGCTAAAATTTTTAAAATCCACCGGAGTCCCATTGACATTGTGATGCCCCCCTTTTAAAGCTACAAGACATCTATAAGCTCTCATGGGTCCGATACGGTTTAGACTCATATTGTGAATGAATTGTTTGGTGGAGAATGACAGCTTCCGTGATATCTTGCTAAGATCACGGTTGTAATTCTCAACAAGTTCATGATTATGAATATCATTGAAACTCATAACTGTGTATGTATCATTAGAGATTGAGACTAGAATGCTTGCCTTACAGTCACACCATGTGAAGTTGGTTTTCCTAGACTTTACAGAAGATTCATCAAGTGTGTCAAAAGTCCTCTTGCGTTGTGGTTTCCCGTATTTTGAGCATCGAAGATACTTGTGTGTGGGAATTCCATTCCAGACTTTAGTTTGGCCTTTTTTAACAGAAAAACCAGCTTCAAACGCATAAAGTTCATACATGGAAAGAACAGCCTCAAATGTTGGATAAGATTTCCCACACACTGGTATGAACTTATCAGCGACGGTAGGAATCCAGTAACGGGTTCCATGAGGGGTATCAAAAACGAAGTATGGATGCGCTGGCCCTACATCAGAAAACGAAAAGGTTAGGAATCTGGTATATGGCAGGACAAAAGGTTAGAAGTTCGGTATATGAGTATAAAGTGTTCTCCCATGGAAAATGAACAACCATCTAAATGGCCGCGAGATAATTCAGCAAACACAGAAGGGCCCTGAGATGGTCCAGAACCAGCAACCGGCATGTTAGCGTAGCCAGAATCTTGGTATGCTACATGTGAACATTATGCAATATGTTTGAACTATGCCATATCTGGGGAAGAAAAATCAAAACGAGTGTATAGAAAAACAAACCTTGATCATTATCCATAATCTCGTCAGAATGGAAATCGCTGTTCATGAAGTTGTTGGATATCAGAACATCCGGTGATCTAACAGGGTCTTCAGATGATCGAGAACCATCAACAGGCATGTAAGTATATACAGAAGCTTCGAATGGAACAGCTGAACATTGCCATGCAGTATTTTTGGATTATTCCATTAAAAAAATGTCAAATAACAAAAAAAAAAAAACATAGATTCTAGATAGTTAAGTTAGATAAAGAGACAAACCTTGAGCATTTAATTCTTCATCAGTTTGAAAGTCACTGCTAAGGAACCTGTTGGGGAAACTATGGACCGGCGACATTAACTCGGAGGTTGGTGGATTTGTCTCCATGGACATTAATGGAGAAAGCATAATTTGGAGGAGAAGATGATAATGGAGCTTCTTTTAATGAAGATATAAAATAAAATGAAATATTGTAAATGAAATATGGGGTGGCTGATTTTTTCAAATGAGTTGATGGGGCATTAAATGATCATGTCAGATCAAATTGGGAAAATAACTTGGGTTGGGAAATTACGGATATAACCTTGAAAGCAAAATGGATTAGGAAGTGACTATGGCCACGTGGATAAATATAGTCCACAAGTAGAGTTTGCTAAGTTTTTTACAAAAATGGGGTTTTTTGTATAGCATTGCCCTATATATATATATAGGGTAATTATAAGGAGAAAACCCACTCCAGTTGACTAAACCCTGAAAACCCACATGTGTGGCTACAATTCAGCCACATCACATATGCATAAAGATGAAGAGAGGGATATTTACGTCAATTTACCCATAGCCTGAAAATGTAACAGGTATTCCTTTATGAGAATGCTGACAACTTTTTTACATATTCTCTCTCTAGAATTTATAATGGCTACACTTATAAAAAAAACCCATTAGACCTCATTCATTTCAATTAACACTACCTCTCTCCTCATTCATCTCTCTGCTCTACCAAAAACCCACCACCACTTTGTTCAAATCAAAGAAATTCGGAACTAAGATCTGAAACAAAGAAATTCATCTCTCCCCTTAACCTTCATCACCCTCACACTTCTCTACCCTCACACTTCTCTACCTCATTCTTCCAGATCTAAGATCTGAAACAAAAAAAAAAACTTTTTCTTATCAAAATCCTTCATAATTAACCACCAAAACTCCAGATGCTCGGAACAAAAAGATGCTCCGAATAAAAAAAGATGCTCCAGATGTTCCGGTTGAAGATGCTCCAGATGCTCCAGGAAGATGCTACCAGATCCAAAAGATGCTCCAGATCCGGTTGAAGATGTTCGATGTTGAAGATGATGTTTCAGATGACGGTTTGGTTTTGAAGATGATCCAAAAGATGTTTGATGTTGAACATGATGTTCCAGATCTATAAGTCCTCCAGATCCATAAGTATGTTTGTGTTTTTGTAGATCTTCACTTTTTTGTAATTTTCAGATTTTGCAATTTTTTTTTGTGTTCCAGATCTAAAAGGTCATCCAGATTTGCAATTTTCAGATTTGCAATTTTTTTTTGTTTTATAGATCTTTATTTTTTTTTTGTGTTTTGTAGATTTGCAACTTTTTTGTTATTTTCTTGTTTAAGAAGATTAATGTTATTAAGTTCTTGTTTTCTGGATATGTTGTTTTTTTATTACTGATTTTATGGTTGAATCTAAAAAATTTATTGTTGTTGGATGTAACAATTCTTGCGTCTTAGTTACGAAATGTAACAATCAAAGAAAAAAATGCATGTTACATTTTTTCGTGTTACATAAACAATGTATGTTACTGAAAATAAAGTGGATTATTACACTTTTTTAGATTGTTGTAAAAATAAAGTGTGTTGTTATATTTTTTTTCCAAATTATTGTTCTTTGGTTATGTTACACTTTTTTTGTGTAACATCTCTATGTAACAACATAGCTGGGTTTTAGTGATTCTTGTCAGTGTAACAACTGGGTGATAATAATGTAACAAAAAATAAATTGTTCTTTGGTTATGTTACACTTTTTTTGTGTAACATCTTTATGTAACAACATAGCTGAGTTTTAGTAATTCAATAATTCTAATATGTTTTGTCAGTTACACATTTAAAAATTCTAAAAAAACATAAATAGATGATATTTGTAACACATTTTTTTTGTAATGTATGTATACAAAAGTAAGCAAAAAAGAACAAAATTATAGAGAGAGAGGAGAGAGGAAAGTAAACATTGTTTGTTCAGGTTTTTGTCATTGTTTGTTGACATTAAGTAATAGGTGGTACTTAGTTGGATTATCTTTGTTAGTATGCTAATGACATTTTTGCTAGCATGTACTTGTTGA
The DNA here is from genome assembly GCA_030545235.1 of Helianthus tuberosus. Taxonomy (NCBI): domain Eukaryota; kingdom Viridiplantae; phylum Streptophyta; class Magnoliopsida; order Asterales; family Asteraceae; genus Helianthus; species Helianthus tuberosus. The sequence continues at coordinate 32,995 of JARYGA010005503.1, forward strand.
TGTTTCGTTGAAGCTGAGAATTTTTCTATGTTGTGGATTTTTTGTTTTGTTTTCACCATGTTACATATTTTTCCCTGAGTTTTTTGTAGATTTTTGTTGTGTTGAATGTGAGAATTTTCTATCTTATGGATTTTTTGGTTATGTTTTTACCATGTTACATTTTTTTTCTCTGAGATTTTTGTAGATTTTTCATGTGTGCAATCTGAGAAACAAATTGGTTATGTTTTTACCATGTTACCTTTTTTTTCTCTGATATTTTTGTACATTTTTGCTGTATGTGTGTTTGACCATGTGCTTGCGTACCGTGTTACATTTTTTTTCTCTGAGTTTTTTGTATATTTTTGCTATATGTGTGTTTGATCATGTGCTTGCGTACCGTGTTACATTTTTTTTTTCTCTGAGTTTTTTGTACATTTTTTGCTGTATGTGTGTTTTTGATTATGTGCTTTTGTTGATGGTTGCTTGAATCTCTTTTTTAGATTTGGTCTTGTTATTCTTTTTTATTTATTATTTTTTTTCCTAAAGGGTGTAACTTATGTTTGAAAGTTGAAAGCAATTAACATAATTATATTATATATATATATTTTCAAGTAACATAATTATATTGGGAAATGTAACATACGGGTTTGTAATATAATTATATTATACATATGAGCCTTCATTTTTTGAAAAAAAGACAGTGGGCATAAGATAGAGATAGAAGTACACATATTTTCTTTTTTTATTATTTATGCCCTTTCCTTCGTGTAAACATCAATGAGTGATACGCTTCCTTTTGTCCAATTTACATTCCCCATACTGGAGCATTTATGAGACTGTACTTTTTTTTGTTTATATATATATTATTATAATTGATGGGTACTATGTGTCACACCCCGAAATTATCAGAGCTGGCGTGACTGGACTGGTATCTTCATTGCACAGCGGAAGCAAATAAGCTAAGTCTTTCTAGAAATTGAACGCCCGTTAAGTACTCGACTTCAGATGGTTCTCCTATTCCAACCGTGCCCTATCTTAGAACTGTAACCTGAGAAAGAAACATGCGAAAAATCAACAAAAAGTTGAACGAGTTCATAGTTTGTTCGTAAAAGATTTGAGATAAATCTTTTGAGTTGTGAAAGGTTTGAAATAAATCTTTGGTATTGTGAAAGATTTGAAATAAATCTTTGGAATAACCGGTTTTTGAAATAGTATTGAGAAAATGAATTTAAAAATCATTTTCTTGCCAAGTTATATGGAAACGTTGTGTTTGTAACACGTTATGTTCATAAAACCATGTATTTGTAAAGGCTTGTATTTGTAATGTTCGCATAACTGTCAATGCCCATCCTGACTTTGACTCCATACCCGCATAATCCTATGCTTTGAATTTTGTATAAAACATGGTATTTAATTTGTATGAACAAGTATTTCTGGTAAGTATAAAATCCCTGGTATGTAGCAAATAAGGAAATAAAGAGATCACCAATGGTTTGCAAGGCCATTGATATGTGTGAAGTGCAAGTAGGAAGACTCAAACCTAGCAGATTTGTGCGTCAGGTACATAGTCACCCCGAGGTCCGTTCTGCTGGGCCTGGGGCTGGGCTCGCTACACCCAGATAGATCTACCGCATTGTGCCCCTCGGTCCTACAATGAGGATTAATGGCCTCCAGTTCCCGCCTACCCACTCACATGATCTAAGTAGTAAACCCTCCTTAAGCTAACCATACCATGTATAAAAATGTCTGTAATCATTGTATATGTATTTTACCCCAGTCTCTAAGACTGATCCTCCCTCAGTCTCTAAGACTGAGCCTTCCTCAAAACGCATCATACTTGGTACTCGTTCTCACCAAGAGTGCTTCTTGTATTTACCCGTAGTTTAAAAAAACTAGAATTCGTGGGTATGCATATTCCGAAAGATACGTTTGTTTAAAAACCGGTATGTTTAGTATAAACCTTTTGTAAATCATTTGAGTTCCTCGAAATCCCTTCGTAATATGATTTAGAAATACAAGTTTTGCGTTTGTTCAAAACTTTGTATGTTTTTGCAAAACGTGCATGTCTTTCAACCCCGAAAACATTTACAAAAACGTAAACAGTAAAAAGTGGGGGTTATGAACTCACCTGAATATTCCTTGTGCAAAGCTATCTAAATACGACTTCGTGATGTCGTTTCCAAGACTTGACTTGCTAGCGTGCATTCTACAATATTCCTAACACGGAATATCTAATAAGTTTCTAAATAAACGCAGTAACTAACTACGTGTCATCGAGCTCTACCGAATCGTTGACCGAACGATTTGACGGTAAATTGTTAACTTAATGGAAAAGATTAAGTTATACGTGTTAAGTCTCGTTTAATGTCAGTAGCAGTTTAATAAGTCTTGCAAAAGACTTAGTTTCCGAGAGACTTAAAATGAATAAAAAAAAAATATATATAAATATATCGTCGTAAGTGTGTTAGCCGTCTCGAGTAGTCATACGTGTATAAAAGAATATTTCTATGAAAATATCATATAACAAACTCGTATCATATATCGCGTTTCGTATGAAAGTAATATATAATAACTTGTATTACATATATCACGTCTTGTGTATATTTGCCAAAAATATACGTATATGCCGTTTCGGCGTTTGTAATAAATATAAAAACTTATATTTATTTACTGGAGTTTTAGCGTTGAAGTCGTTTAAAATAAATATAATAGTTATATTTATTTTATAAAAGAAGTCATATGGTTTGTTATCTGAAATAAATACACCGACTATATTTATTTTTATAAAAGAGTTGTCGAAATATCCAAGTTTAAAATAAATATAAATACTATATTTATTTTTGTAAATTACTTTCTGAGTCGTCGTTTTCGAAAATTGCGAAGTGTTGTCGAAAGTAATTATGTGCTTTTGCTAGTTTTCATAAAAGTCGCCTGATATCACTAGTCGTCGTTTCTCAATAAAACATGTTTTGTTTTTACGGATTTTCTCGAAAAACGGGCAGAGTTTCCTCTGTTTTTGGACGGCCCGGACAACCAAGTTGTCGTTATTTTAACAAAATTCAATCCAAGATTCAATTTCCAATATATCATCTTGCCAAATATTTCATAAAATGAAAAATATAATCATGTCGGTTCGAGCTCGTTATCACGTATAATTAAAATAAGGAATAGCTAATGAAAATAATCGCGACTTAAACTATTACCCAAAACTCTCGTCGAGTCGTCGAAACGTGTTGACCGAGTTGACCGGGTCAACTGTGTTGACCGGCTGAGTTGACTGAGTCAACTCGCTGAGTTGACCTGAACCGACCGCGCCGCGAAACTCGAACCACCCGAACTGAACCAAGACCAAGACCCGTGTAGACCCGAACCCATCAGTTGACTGAGTTGACTCGGTTTGACCGAGTCAAACCGAGTTGAGCCAAATATTAACCCGAATACCGAATCTGTCGAAACAGAACCCGAACCAAACTTGAACCGAAACAAACCTGAACCTGAACCACCTGTCTGCAAGTGAACCAAGCCACAGGCACAGCCTCCACCACTACCGCTGATACCGCCGACCGCCACCCGCCACCCCAGCGCCGCCGTAGATGACTCCGTTGCCGGTTTAGGGGACTCAGAGAAGAAGAGAGGTAGAGGCGGTGTTGTAGTCAGAGGGCTCAGCCATGCTCCGCCGCCACGTCACCAGCTCCGCCGGTAAGTCTGGTCTCCGGAATCGCATGAGAGAGAGAGTGGATGTGTGGTGTGCGATTGGATCAAAGGAGAGGACGAGGGTGTCGGCTGTGGGTGATGTCGGAGCCGAGGGGTGGGGTGGCCGGCGCCACCGGCTCTGCTCCGGTAACCGGAGAGGTGAAAGGGAACGAGAGGGTGTTTGGGTTTTTGTCTTGTGCAGGTGACTAATTCCCTGTGTTTCTTTGATTGAATGAAATCGAGGAAGAGAGTGAGAGTAATATGAGTGTACTGTGGGTTTGTGTGTGTAGTTATTTATAGAAGATGAGTTTAAGTCTTGTATGTGTGTAAATAGATCTAAGAGATCTCATGAAGATCTAAGCAAAAGATTTGTAGATTTTATGAATATTTTGTCAAGATTTTCAAGGGATTTTGGAAAGATTTACAAGAAAAATCTTGTAGCAAAGATCTAAAATATTATGTATAGGTTTAGGCTTGGGCCCAGGGCCCACAAGCCCATCTCGTGCGTAAGCGGCCCGTAATTCCTACGGGACCCGTTGTCAAAACCAGAACACCGTTTAACGTCAAAAATTAAAATACACAAAAATACGGTCGGTAGTCGTTGTTTGAACGCCCGTTCGTCGATCACGGTAATAATCGCGAAAAATTGTATCGTTGCCGTCTTTAATCCGTTTTTCGATCCGATTTCGACTGTAGTCACCAAAATTAATTACGGAGCTAAATATAGCGTAAAATGTAGGTTCTGAAGATGACAGGCATCTCTGTCGCTTTCGTTTCATTGCCGATGCGTTTCCTGCTATCGCGTTTTTAGTTCATGTTGCATTTGCGTCGCACGGAAGCCCAATAAATTCACAAAATTTATTTCATAGACATAAAATATTCGTGTAACATTCATACTTGTCGGCGTTGTCAGTATTTTGTACGGTATCAGTTCGTTGTCGTTTAACGTTTCACAGGCTTCTCTGTAAACCATCGTTCGCGCACTGTAAAGTCGGATAAACATTCCTGGGCACTCCAAAGGCCTAATTAAGTTAATTTGCTCTGTAAACACTAATTATTATCGCGTTAATTACCTGTTAATCACGTGATCAAGAGCCGTAAATCACGGGTTGTCACATTCTCCCCCTGTTACAGAAATTTCGTCCTCGAAATTTAGACTATGTTATCTCCTCAGAATTATGTTGTTCGCAGGTAAGTCCGAATAATAACAAAGTGAATGACCGCGTAAGCGAAACAAGACTTATTCGAATCATGTGAATTTAATGACATTTCTCAACAATAAGAACCCAACGGTTTAAAAGAAATGTGTTTCAACAATTGATGTCAAAGGAAACAAGACGTATAAGTACAGTCACTAATGTGACTAAGTTAACAGGGATTCAACAATGAACAGGAACTTCGACCAATCGAATTCCATATGAACGTTTACAAAGTGTAAATGAGTTCTAGAAGCAATAACATCCACTGGATGAACCTAGAATCAACAATCTCAAATGTAATAGTTTGCATGAAACGTTCGATCGTGATCAGCGCAAGCTGCAAGTCATACCGACGCCACAAGGTGTCGCCATGAATGAAACAATTTAATAATAGAGGTGATCGAACAAGTATCACCTGTGTTTTGCATAAAACGCTCAATCATGATTAGCCCAAGCTACAAGTTTGTACTGACACCACAAGGTGTCGTAGTGATTCAAATGATTCAATAGTAGCGGTGATCAAACAAATTCACCGTGTTTGAAGTCAAATGAAAGCGCAATAAGGTGAATCCGAAAGTTTGTTTCAAATGACATCATAGAATTTTCAATTGAAATTTGGACATCAAAGAAATAATGTTTTCGATCGAAGGTGAAGAAGCAATGAATGTCGCAAAGCATTCGATCGATGTTGAAAGAACCGTTATGAGGTATACCGGAATATGAAATGAATTGGTGTACCATTGTCTTAACACACGATTGTGTTAAGACTGCTTTAATATGATAATTCAAAGCGGATTTAAAACAAATTAATAAAGAAATGATTAAATCCGTGCACGAGACGCGTAAACGAGTTTAGCGCAAGCCTCAAGTTAATGAATACACCACCACAAGGTGTCGAAATCAACAAATGACTTATTGGAGTCGTAGACCAAACAAGTCTACTACGACTCGAAACTAATGAAACTCTTGTTAAAACGAATTTGAATATGATGTCTTCAATACATCATATGGTATCTTGAATTGAGTATGTGTAATGTAGAAGTTCAAATAATCGAACTTGGTTTTAGCGCAATCCGAAAATATATGTATTGACAAGAAAACTTTAGGCATGGTTACAACGAAAAAACCATGTATGTAACTTGTAAAGAAATGATCGTGATACAATGACCATTAATAGGAGTAGAGATACGAAAATCTACTCAGTAAGTGTGAAATTCGAAATTTCAATAAAGAAATTTGAGGACTTTACCTGGGGTTACCAATTGTTAGGTGACATTACCATGGAATGTCGAACATAGCGTATTCGTCGTTAGTTAGGTAGGGGGGATGCGGAGACAATCGTCTTCTCCCTGGCATGATTCGTGTCGTTGCAGGATCGCGTGACAAGTTGTCGTTTCCTGATCGTTAGTTCTCCTACTGACAGGGATCTAGCGTCGTCGTTAGATTTGTGTCATCGTTCCTTCTCAAAGGCCTCGCCTCGATAGTCGTATGTGTCATACTTCAACCTCCGTTGATGTATAGCTTAAGTTTCACATATACCTGTGCACTAGCGTTACGTTCTGCGTAGAATGTGATGTACTTCGACATCCGTTGACGTAAAGTTTGAGTTTCATGTATTGTCGTGCACTAGCGTTTCGTTATGCGTAGGCTGCCTGCTCGGGAAGTTAAAATGTCATAGACAATATGGATAATAGTGTGTGCCCGAGTCAATATTTGCAGTTCCTACGTGATGACCTTTAATAAACACACACATGCGCAAATAATCAATCATATAATCAAATAACCATGTTAGTCACCAATAAGCAATCAAGTAATTCCCCTAGTCCCACTAGTCTATCCTCCCAGCCTCTCAGACTGAATCTCCTAGTCTCTCAGACTACCTCCCTGTTCCAAAGGTCTTAAATGCATGTTTCCTAAACTCTCAGAGTGTTGTGTACTGTATGTAATCGTTTCGTGTACCTTGTATAAAACATCACAATAGCGTATGTTTGAAAACAAAATTTTGACTGTTTGTTTTTCGGCAACGGTTGGAGACCATATTCGAGTACTAGGCGTTCTGTATGTATTCAACGTCTTAATAGTCTAAGTTCCCAGAGGAAAGTGAGGTTAGAGCCTAGGTATTCCTACAGAAAACCTTATTCGCTGTAACCTATAGCTCTGATACCAATCTGTCACACCCCGAAATTATCAGAGCTGGCGTGACTGGACTGGTATCTTCATTGCACAGCGGAAGCAAATAAGCTAAGTCTTTCTAGAAATTGAACGCCCGCTAAGTACTCGACTCCAGATGGTTCTCCTATTCCAACCGTGCCCTGTCTTAGAACTGTAACCTGAGAAAGAAACATGCGAAAAATCAACAAAAAGTTGAACGAGTTCATAGTTTGTTCGTAAAAGATTTGAGATAAATCTTTTGAGTTGTGAAAGGTTTGAAATAAATCTTTGGTATTGTGAAAGATTTGAAATAAATCTTTGGAATAACCGGTTTTTGAAATAGTATTGAGAAAATGAATTTAAAAATCATTTTCCCAAGTTATATGGAAACGTTGTGTTTGTAACACGTTATGTTCATAAAACCATGTATTTGTAAAGGCTTGTATTTGTAATGTTCGCATAACTGTCAATGCCCACCCTGACTTTGACTCCATACCCGCATAATCCTATGCTTTGAATTTTGTATAAAACATGGTATTTAATTTGTATGAACAAGTATTTCTGGTAAGTATAAAATCCCTGGTATGTAGCAAATAAGGAAATAAAGAGATCACCAATGGTTTGCAAGGCCATTGATATGTGTGAAGTGCAAGTAGGAAGACTCAAACCTAGCGGATTTGTGCGTCGGGTACATAGTCACCCCGAGGTCCGTTCTGCTGGGCCTGGGGCTGGGCTCGCTACACCCAGATAGATCTACCGCATTGTGCCCCTCGGTCCTACAATGAGGATTAATGGCCTCCAGTTCCCGCCTACCCACTCACATGATCTAAGTAGTAAACCCTCCTTAAGCTAACCATACCATGTATAAAAATGTCTGTAATCATTGTATATGTATTTTACCCCAGTCTCTAAGACTGATCCTCCCTCAGTCTCTAAGACTGAGCCTTCCTCAAAACGCATCATACTTGGTACTCGTTCTCACCAAGAGTGCTTCTTGTATTTACCCGTAGTTTAAAAAAACTAGAATTCGTGGGTATGCATATTCCGAAAGATACGTTTGTTTAAAAACCGGTATGTTTAGTATAAACCTTTCGTAAATCATTTGAGTTCCTCGAAATCCCTTCGTAATATGATTTAGAAATACGAGTTTTGCGTTTGTTCAAAACTTTGTATGTTTTTGCAAAACGTGCATGTCTTTCCACCCCGAAAACATTTACAAAAACGTAAACAGTAAAAAGTGGGGGTTATGAACTCACCTGAATATTCCTTGTGCAAAGCTATCTAAATACGACTTCGTGATGTCGTTTCCAAGACTTGACTTGCTAGCGTGCATTCTACAATATTCCTAACACGGAATATCTAATAAGTTTCTAAATAAACGCAGTAACTAACTACGTGTCATCGAGCTCTACCGAATCGTTGACCGAACGATTTGACGGTAAATTGTTAACTTAATGGAAAAGGTTAAGTTATACGTGTTAAGTCTCGTTTAATGTCAGTAGCAGTTTAATAAGTCTTGCAAAAGACTTAGTTTCCGAGAGACTTAAAATGAATAAAAAAATATATATATAAATATATCGTCGTAAGTGTGTTAGCCGTCTCGAGTAGTCATACGTGTATAAAAGAATATTTCTATGAAAATATCATATAACAAACTCGTATCATATATCGCGTTTCGTATGAAAATAATATATAATAACTTGTATTACATATATCACGTCTTGTGTATATTTGCCAAAAATATACGTATATGCCGTTTCGGCGTTTGTAATAAATATAAAAACTTATATTTATTTACTGGAGTTTTAGCGTTGAAGTCGTTTAACATAAATATAATAGTTATATTTATTTTATAAAAGAAGTCACATGGTTTGTTATCTGAAATAAATATACCGACTATATTTATTTTTATAAAAGAGTTGTCGAAATATCCAAGTTTAAAATAAATATAAATACTATATTTATTTTTGTAAATTACTTTCTGAGTCGTCGTTTTCGAAAATTGCGAAGTGTTGTCGAAAGTAATTATGTGCTTTTGCTAGTTTTCATAAAAGTCGCCTGATATCACTAGTCGTCGTTTCTCAATAAAACATGTTTTGTTTTTACGGATTTTCTCGAAAAACGGGCAGAGTTTCCTCTGTTTTTGGACGGCCCGAACAACCAAGTTGTCGTTATTTTAACAAAATTCAATCCAAGATTCAATTTCCAATATATCATCTTGCCAAATATTTCATAAAATGAAAAATATAATCATGTCGGTTCGAGCTCGTTATCACGTATAATTAAAATAAGGAATAGCTAATGAAAATAATCGCGACTTAAACTATTACCCAAAACTCTCGTCGAGTCGTCGAAACGTGTTGACCGAGTTGACCGGGTCAACTGTGTTGACCGGCTGAGTTGACTGAGTCAACTCGCTGAGTTGACCTGAACCGACCGCGCCGCGAAACTCGAACCACCCGAACTGAACCAAGACCCGTGTAGACCCGAACCCATCAGTTGACTGAGTTGACTCGGTTTGACCGAGTCAAACCGAGTTGAGCCAAATATTAACCCGAATACCGAATCTGTCGAAACAGAACCCGAACCAAACTTGAACCGAAACAAACCTGAACCTGAACCACCTGTCTGCAAGTGAACCGAGCCACAGGCACAGCCTCCACCACTACCGCTGATACCGCCGACCGCCACCCGCCACCCCAGCGCCGCCGTAGATGACTCCGTTGCCGGTTTAGGGGACTCAGAGAAGAAGAGAGGTAGAGGCGGTGTTGTAGTCAGAGGGCTCAGCCATGCTCCGCCGCCACGTCACCAGCTCCGCCGGTAAGTCTGGTCTCCGGAATCGCATGAGAGAGAGAGTGGATGTGTGGTGTGCGATTGGATCAAAGGAGAGGACGAGGGTGTCGGCTGTGGGTGATGTCGGAGCCGAGGGGTGGGGTGGCCGGCGCCACCGGCTCTGCTCCGGTAACCGGAGAGGTGAAAGGGAACGAGAGGGTGTTTGGGTTTTTGTCTTGTGCAGGTGACTAATTCCCTGTGTTTCTTTGATTGAATGAAATCGAGGGAGAGAGTGAGAGTAATATGAGTGTACTGTGGGTTTGTGTGTGTAGTTATTTATAGAAGATGAGTTTAAGTCTTGTATGTGTGTAAATAGATCTAAGAGATCTCATGAAGATCTAAGCAAAAGATTTGTAGATTTTATGAATATTTTGTCAAGATTTTCAAGGGATTTTGGAAAGATTTACAAGAAAAATCTTGTAGCAAAGATCTAAAATATTATGTATAGGTTTAGGCTTGGGCCTAGGGCCCACAAGCCCATCTCGTGCGTAAGCGGCCCGTAATTCCTACGGGACCCGTTGTCAAAACCAGAACTCCGTTTAACGTCAAAAATTAAAATACACAAAAATACGGTCGGTAGTCGTTGTTTGCACGCCCGTTCGTCGATCACGGTAATAATCGCGAAAAATTGTATCGTTGCCGTCTTTAATCCGTTTTTCGATCCGATTTCGACTGTAGTCACCAAAATTAATTACGGAGCTAAATATAGCGTAAAATGTAGGTTCTGAAGATGACAGGCATCTCTGTCGCTTTCGTTTCATTGCCGATGCGTTTCCTGCTATCGCGTTTTTAGTTCATGTTGCATTTGCGTCGCACGGAAGCCCAATAAATTCACAAAATTTATTTCATAGACATAAAATATTCGTGTAACATTCATACTTGTCGGCGTTGTCAGTATTTTGTACGGTATCAGTTCGTTGCCGTTTAACGTTTCACAGGCTTCTCTGTAAACCATCGTTCGCGCACTGTAAAGTCGGATAAACATTCCTGGGCACTCCAAAGGCCTAATTAAGTTAATTTGCTCTGTAAACACTAATTATTATCGCGTTAATTACCTGTTAATCACGTGATCAAGAGCCGTAAATCACGGGTTGTCACACTATGGCTTAGTACTATTATATATTTCTTGGATATGGTGATATGGTGTTGGTATATGTGTGTACTTTTTATGCAGATTAGACATTTCCAAGTTGGGTCAATTTGTTTGTAAGAATGTACTTTGTTTTCTTTATAAAAATATTATAACTAGGAGTAGTTAGCTTTACCTAAGAGATAAGTCAATTTAACATATGTTGTTACATTTTTTTTTTGAACTGATTTTTTCTAACGAAAACAGATATCTTTTGTAATGATTTTTTTTTTGTAACAAAGTACCAAATTCTCTGGTGATGTATTAACATAAACTGAAATCCCCTCGTTTTTACCCTGATTTTTTCCGGCGATATTTGATATTCTACCGCGACGACCGTTGACCGTTGAAATTCTCCGGCGATGACCGTTGAAATTCTCCGATGGTTCTTGAATATATCCGGCGATCTTTGATATTCTACGGCGATTTTGAAGATATTAAGCGATTTTTGGCCGGTGATTGTGGGTATAGTTGAACATCTTCAGTGATTTTGGTATAGATAAAGAGTGTTTGATGAAGATTTTTTTGAAGAGAGATGTTTTGATGTTTTGAAATGATGAAGACTAATGGCACCGATTTGAAAGGTCTGTGTACATGCAGGCTTTTGTCTTTCTTGTAAGAGATGAAAATATGTTTCCCATATTACCCTTAATGTACAATTAATGTATTAAAAAATACTGAAAAGTGGAACTAAAGAAAGACATGGCCCAAACTTAATCTCACCCATTCATTTAGTTTGATCAATGGTGATTAATGGGTTTTCAGGGTTTAGTCAACTGGAGTGGGTTTTCGATTTATCCTTGCCCTATATATATATATATATATATATATATATATATAGGGGACCACTAAAATGAGAACCACCTCCAGTTGTAAGAACCGTGAGAACTACACCGTACGGGGCGAGGTGGACCAATTTTTTTTATAAACATAGATGCATCTATTATAAACACATTTGTAAAAAAAAAATTCAAAAAAAATGTCGGGTGTGTAGTTTTGAACACCCAAAGTTTGTGTTTACGGGTACCGTAAATTGGGTGTGTAGTTTTGAGCACCCAAAGTTTGCGTTTACGGGACCCGTAAATTTTATTTAAAATTTACGGTACCCGTAAACACAAACTTGTGGTGTTCAAAACTACACACCCGACATTTTTTTTTTTGAATTTTTTTTACAAATGTGTTTATAATACAAGCATCTACGTTTATGAAAAAAAAATTTGGTCCAACTCGCCCCGGATCAAAAAGTTCTCACGGTTCTTACAACTAGAGGTGGTTCTCATTTTAGCGGTCCATATATATATATATATATAGTGTGAGGTTCATAGGGGACCACTAAAAAAGTGGGGAACAGTGGGGAACCGACTCAAACGAACTCCGATTGGACTCATTCCAGCGGCGTTGGAACCGGCTCGTCGAACCCTGACTAGGATCTCTTAACCCTAAACCCTAAATCATAACCCCTAAACCCTAAATATATTAGGGTTTGGCTTTTAAGGTTTAGCTTTAGGGTTTAGCCTTAGGGTTTAGCTTTAGGGTCTATCTTTAGGGTTTAGGGTTTAGGGTTTAGTTTTAGGGTTTAGCTTTATGGTTTAGCTTTAGGTTTAGCCTTTAGGGTTTAGCTTTTAGGGTTTATAGTTTAGATTTTACGGTTTAGCTTAGGTTTTAGCCTTATTATTAGCTTTAGGGTTTAGAGTTTTGGAGTTAGGATTTAGGGTTTAGGGTTAAGAGATCTTAGTTAGGGTTCGACGAGCCGGTTCCAACGCCGCTGGAATGAGTCCAATCGGAGTTCGTTTGAGTCGGTTCCCCGCTGTTCCCCACTTTTTTAGTGTTCCCCAATGAACTATATATATATATGGGGGGCGCTAAAATGAGAACCACCTCTAGTTGTAAAAACCATGAGAACTACACCGTACGGGGCAAGTTGGACCAATTTTTTTTTTCATAAACGTAGATGTGTGTATTACAAACACATATGTAAAAAAAAATTCAAAAAAAAAATGTCGTGTGTGTAAATTACGGTACCCGTAAACAGCAAACTTGTGGTGTAAAAAACTACACACACGACATTTTTTTTTGAATTTTTTTTACATATGTGTTTGTAATACACACATCTACGTTTATGAAAAAAAAATTTTGGTCCAACTCGCCCCGGATCAAAAGGTTCTCATGGTTTTTACAACTGGAGGTGTTTCTCATTTTAGCGGTCCCATATATATATATATATATAATAGTATTAAGCCCCTGCGTTGCAGCGGTTGTTGTAAAACTGTGTCAAGTAGTACCAATGTTATATCACTGTCAGCGACCACCAATACCGGAAAAGCTTGTAAAAACAAATTAAATAAAAACGAAAAAATAACGTCGAGCGAAAAGCAGATATCTTTGAATCACGAACGCTCGTTGTAGAGAAATTAAACTGAAACGTAAAATATAGAAAAAAATAACTAAGTCAATTCAGGACCCGCACGTTGGTCGAACTTGTTAAACAGAGAAAAGTAGATGTGCTGCGACGGGCCAGTCAAACGGGAAAAATACACGAAAAAAATGTTGAACTCCACACGCATGTTGCAGTGCATTAACTCACAAAATTTAGAAATAAACGAAAAACTTGGGAAAGATGATTAATATGGTGGACCAAAATTGAAAATAAAAAATAGTTGGGATTAGATTGCAAAAGATGAAAAACTTTGAGTTAAAAGTAAAAAAAAAAACACAGGGTCTAAATTGCAAAATTAAAGTTATTTATTAATTTTGGATAAAGGTAAGGATAAAAATAAATGATATCTATATATTAGTTATTAATGTTAATATTAAAAGAAATTTATTAAATAATTATAAATAAAATTTATGAGGTTGAAGGAGAGAATGACATGTGTCATTATTTGTAGTCTTTTATTATAAGTTAGATATTAGATATAGGGTAAGGTTCAAGCGAGAACCACCTTTATTGCGAGAACCGCGAGAACCAATGTAAACACAACCTAAAATAGCTAAAACCCTAAAAAAACCTAACCCCCACCCCCCTCCAAGCTAAATGCTAAAAACTAAACCCTCCCAAAAAAACCTAAAAAAACTTAACACCCCCCCCCCCCCCCAAACCTAAACCTCCCCCAAGCTAAAATGCTAAAAACTAAACCCCAAAACAATCTAAAAACACACACAAAAAAATTTTTGGCTACTAAAAGTAGCGATTTTTTATAAAAAAAATATTAAAATATTTTTTTTTGTGTATTTTTAGCTATTTTTAGGTATTTTTGGTTGTGTTCACATTGGTTCTCGTAATAAAGGGTGGTTCCTAACGGATCCTTCTCCTATATATATATATATATATAGTATGATGTGTATACTCATGTTTCAATATTTATAAAATTAAACTAATATATCTTATCTAATATATAAAGAACTTGGGTTGCCAGATGGTACCCTTCACAATCCAAAGATTTGGACGGGAAGTTTTCTACAATTTGAGATTTTATATTAAAAATAAATATAACTAACTAATTATATAAGTAAACTAATTAATATGGTTGTTCCGAAATATATGCTACACTATATTAGATATCTTATATTGATTTTATATCAAAAAAAAATATAACTAACTAATTATATAAATAAACTAACTGGTTGTTCCGAAATATATGTTGCACTATATTGGATATTTTATATTTATATTAATTAATGTTTAAGGCATTAATTTTAAAGAAATAGAAGGTGTTCGATGATTAATGATTTCTACAAATTTTGTAGCTGCATTATTAGAATACAAACTATCATAGAATAATACAAAAACAATAACATATAAATATAGTTCTTTATAAAACACATTAAAAGTTGTAACCATAATCAAATATATCATATAAATATACTTCTTTATAAAACAT
>JARYGA010005504.1:0-57426 GCA_030545235.1 Helianthus tuberosus
ATAATACCCAGCTAAACCTATAAAACTTCTTATTTCCATTGCTGTTTGTGGAACCTTCCACTTGGTAATTGCCTCTATCTTAGCAGGATCTACATGAATACCTTCATGATTTACCATGTGTCCTAAGAATTGCACTTCTTTTAGCCAAAATTCGCATTTTGAGAATTTGGCGTACAACTTTTCTTTTCTTAACAAAGTTAAGAGTGCATGCAAGTGCTGACAATGTTCGTTCTGACTTTTGGAATAAATAAGTATATCGTCTATGAAGACAATTACAAATTTATCCAAGTACGGTTTACAAATCCTATTCATCATGTCCATGAATGCTGCAGGTGCATTCGTTAACCCGAAGGGCATGACTGTAAACTCGTAATGACCATACCTAGTTCTGAAAGCAGTCTTAGGTATGTCTTCTTCTTGTACCTTCAATTGATGATATCCAGAGCGTAAGTCTATCTTAGAAAAATATCTAGCCCCCTGAAGTTGATCAAAAAGATCTTCAATCCTAGGTAATGGATATCGATTCTTAATTGTAACCTTATTCAATTCCCTATAATCGATACACATTCTCATTGAACCATCCTTTTTCTTCACAAACAACACTGGCGCTCCCCAAGGGGATGAGCTAGGTTGTATGAATCCTTTACTTAGTAATTCATCTAATTGCTTTTTCAATTCTAACATTTCTGTGGGTGCTAACCGATAAGGTGCCTTGGCTATCGGTGTAGTTCCTGGAATTAGATGAATCCTAAATTCTACTTCCCTATCTGGAGGTAATCCTGGTAAATCTTCTGGAAATATATCAGAATATTCTGATACTACTGGTATTTCCTTAAGATCTTTTCCCTTAGTGCTAATGATTACTGAAATCATATACACTATTCCTTGTTTTCGTTCATAATTAGCAACTTTCATTACTGATATGAACTTTATGGGCTTACGTGGTTTATCTCCTGTAATCCTAATCACTTCTCCAGTAGGTGATTGAATTTCTATGGAATTCTGATCACAAAGGATTCTAGCATGGTTGGCTACTAACCAATCCATTCCTAATACAACATCAAATTCAGCTAAATTCATTGGCAATAATTTTGCAGAGAATTTATGTCCTAAAAGTTCTATGTTTCCTTCATGCAAAACTTTATCTATTTTAACTGAATTTCCGTCTGCTGTTTCAACTGTAAAAATCTGCCTAATATTGGTTAAAGGTAAATTAAGAGCTTGGCAGAATGAAGTATTTATAAAACTTTGGTTTGCACCAGAGTCAAATAATACTTTTGCGTACACGTTGTGAACTAAGAACGTACCCGCTATCACATCTGGAATGAGTTCTGCTTCTTGAGTGGTCAGCTGAAATGCCCTGGCATTCTTCTTAGTAGTTCCTTCGGTCGTCTTGGATTTGTTATCTACTGGTTTGACCAATTTAGGACATTCTGTTTTATAATGCCCTGCTTCTCCACAATTAAAACAGATTACTGTTTTCTTTTTGCAGTTTTCTTCACGATGTCCTATAGTTTTGCAAAAATTGCAAGTGATATCGCATCTTCCATAATGCTTCTTTTTGCGTTTCCTGCAGAATGACGGAGCTGGAGATTGCCCTGTTCCTTTTCTCTTGAAGCTGTTATTATTACCCGCACGAAATCCTTGGGTAATTTTCTGAGCTAGTGACTTTTTCCTATCTTCATCTCTTGTGCGTACCAATTCATCGGTTAGAGTATTAGCTAATTCTACCGCATCGTCAATAGTGCGAGGTCTCGCAGCTTTAACAATATTGCGGATTTCGCTAATTAGCCCCCAAATATAGCGAGAAATAAGTACCGGTTCTGGCGAAGCCAGTGTTGGTACTACTCTTGCATATTCAAAGAATGTCGAGGTATAACCACGACAATCTACATTCATCATCCGATGATTTAGAAATTTATTCGCCATCTGTTCCTTCTCATACTCAGGACAGAATTTTCTTTCAACCAAACCTTTAAATTCTTCCCAAGTCATAGCATAAGCTATTACTCTTCCTTTTGATTGTAACACAGTGTTCCACCATTCGAGTGCTCCTTCTTTGAACAGATTGGATGAATACATGACCTGATCCTCTTTACCACATTTACTTATTGCAATGACTGCTTCGGTTTTCTCTAACCAACGCAGTGATGCAGTTGCTCCTTCATTGCCTGCAAATTCAGTGGGTTTACAAGTAAGGAATTCTTTGAAAGTGCAACCAGGTGTTGCAGTTTTCATTTTCTTGGGTAATGGAGCTTGATGTGGTTCCTTATTATGGTTATTGCCTTCATTTACACTATTACTGAAGTTATCTTCAGTGATTTGTTTACTAGGAACAATCTGTTGCGGTTCGATCGGATTCTTTATAGCAGCAACGAATGCTGGAATAGCATTGGCTATCCCTTGAGCAACAATGTTTTCGATATCTTGCCGAGTCATATATTGATCTCTTGAATGTTGTTCAGAATGATTAACTTCATTAATAGGTTCATTATCACTGTTTGCCATCTGATAATGTATATATATAAATTTTATTAGTAACGGACAAATAATAATTATATACAAACAATCAGAAAATTTTATAATACAGATATAGTCAAAACAATCGATTTCTCGATTTCATTTTATATCTATCATAGTATGCATCATTACTCACAGATATCATACAGAGTTTTATTGGTTATTTACAGACTAACTTTACTAGTACTATTATACAACTACTATTTTATCATCGTACTATCTCTCGTCACTGGCTGTTCTAAAAACGCATTTCCCTTTCATCGTACTTCCAAGCAATCTGTCCCCCTATTTCCCTGATTCTAGTTCCAGCATCAAACAACTCTTCACCAAAGTGGCGAAGTTCAGCCATGTTTTCATTACTCATGGGTGGATTAGGTAATGGTTCTGGATCGAATTGTGGAAGAAAAGAGTAAGGATCATTGACAATATTTTGAAATTGCCAATCGTTTGTCCACCATTCATCCATTCCTATGGGTTGGGAGTGGACTATTGGATCTGGAATTGCTGGTTCCCAATTCATAGGGAGTTGGTTTCCAAGAGGATAATTAAAAATATTATTATTATTATTATTATTGTTATTGACAGGCTGAATGGTTTCACAGCTTGCCAATAGGAAATCTATCTCATCTTGAAAAGTTCTTTCCTGGGTTGGATTGGAACTCTCTCCGATTTCTCTCTGAACTGGTATAGACCCTTGCCCAACTTCCATTACTACTTCTTTAGTAATTTCCTCCATCTGTATTTCTATCTCCTTACCCTCCTCTTTGTCTTCAGTTTCCATTTCCTGTTGTTTAGAACTCTCTCCAGTTATAATTTCTTTTCCCTTTTTCAAGGGATTGTTTATTTTGGGCAGTTTTTTAGCTGGCTTCTTCTTACGTATTTTTCTCCATCCTACATAAGTCCTTTTCTTTTGTTTTGGCTTGCTCAAAGGTGGAACCGTGAATTCTACTGGTTGTTCAACATCGGGATAGTAGCTAGTATATTCCTTGGAAGCTTCGATAGTTACGGGGTAAAGATTAAGGTTCTGAAAAGCTTCGGATATCCCACTCATGCTGATGTAGCATATATGCAAAAATGCATAAAATACTAAGTTAAAATTTACAAATAACTTTGTAATTTATTACATACTGTGTACTAGTTGATTACAAAGATAACTGAAAAACACACTTAGGTTTCAAATTTTATTTATCACATAGAGTTTCTAGATTGTGAGGGTAGGGTGCTAAACTTTAAAGATTTATATTTTCTGCTACTGTGGCTAGCATATATAAATTTGCCCATTTCTCATCTAGTTTATCTTCCCAAGGTGATTTATCAATTAATTCCTGAGTTTCCCGTTTAATCCTCTTTTCTCGGATTTTCTCTTTACTTTTCTTAATAATCATTTCCCTCCTTTGAGGAGAAAGTGATTCCTCGTATTGTGCCTTTCGCACGAATATTCCTTCTTCAGGAATTTCAGCCTGATTCGAGGATTTGGTTTGGGATGAACTTCCCTTCTCATTAGATGATCTATCTAATTTAAGATAGATGCTTGACAGCTTTTGTTTACCCATACTGTAATTAACAAATAGCC
Organism: Helianthus tuberosus; assembly: GCA_030545235.1. NCBI lineage: Eukaryota > Viridiplantae > Streptophyta > Magnoliopsida > Asterales > Asteraceae > Helianthus > Helianthus tuberosus. The sequence goes on from JARYGA010005504.1 coordinate 4,094, forward strand.
AGTTAATAAAACACATAATCACATAATAGTAATCAGGAAGAATTAAGTATTTCTAAATACTTAATTAGCTTAACCCAGTGGCTCTGATACCACCTTTTCTGTCACGGCCCCCGACCCGGTTTGACCCGTTTCAGGAGCCACGGGACAGAAATACTGCGGTATTTATTTAATTGAGTTTAACAGCGGAAGTTTATTTAAAAGGATCGTTTAAAGCTAAAATTTTCCCCGATTATTTTATTTCACAATTCGGGATAAAACACTGATAATTTACAATATTATGTTTTTACTATGAAATCGTGATATTACAAAACTTATTTCTTTATTTTATAATGAGCCACTATCTTAAGCTTGAAATGCTCCCCAGCACTTTTCCTGAATTACAACAGATCACCTGAAACATGTTTGAAAAAGGTTTTGTCAGCGGGAAATACTGAGTGAATCATTCTATTTACTAAAATGACACATTTGTTATAATTTACAGTATTAAGAGCGATTACAATGTTTCTATTATCAAACCAACTACCCACGGTATTTGTCACTCGACCGAATCTGTGACTATGGTCATATCCCCCATTGGCTGCCCCAATGGTGACGATTATCAAGTAATGTATACAAAACCCCACATACCGGCTGTAACTTGGTGATTACAAAGACTTAATCCCCGTAATTATAACTTTGAAAATAAGCATACTTTTGTAAATAGATTTGATAAAAAGAGAGAATGACTCACATTGCTGATTTAATATGGTCAGAGTCTAATCTATGATTTAGCCTTGTTAACCTAATATAAATAACAATGCACACAAAACTGGGTTAGTAATCAATCCAGCAATTACGATAATTCACGAGATCAAATTCTCACAATGAATGACAAAATGCAATACTTCATCCATCGAATTAACGATGATCCGTTGAATTAACAACGAACGACAAAGTATAATACTTTATCAATCGAATTAACGATGATCCGTCAAATTAATGACGAATAATAAAGTATAACCCTAATGTGGGCGGCACTTAAACATCCATTGGATATATTGATCATTGGAAAATGAATCGTAGCAGCGATTGTGCTAATACCCTGTTTTGCAGCAGAATTTCGAGACCCGTGTGTGTTTGTATAGTAATTCGAACGTAACTCAGTGTATATTATGAATTTTTACGTCGTTTCTGTGCCCAGATTCCAGTCCCAAACCCCACTATTTATAGGTGAAATTTTACCCTCAGGCGGCCCGCGTGAGAATAAGCTTAACCTGAGGCGGGCCGCGTGAGACCTATATTTTAGGTATAGGTTGCCACGGTTGGCACTAGCTTAGCTGAGTTGACAGTTTTCGATAATTCCTTGTTGCCAACGTTTAAAATGGATAATCGTCAATAGGGTTTAACCCCCCCTGAGTTTTAGGGGCCCTAATCCTGATTCTGAAAATTATGAAAATTTTAGGGTTTGTTCAGAATCACTTGGGTGTCTCAATTAGGGTTTCCTTTTGGACTAATTAATTTAATAGTTATGACTTTTGATTAGAGTTGTTACAGTGATAGATGTCATAACATGCCGAGATAGACCCAATGGGATATTAGTTACGTTCCATAAGTTTAACATTAAATGGGTCCTTACATATGTAACAAACAATACTGCTCTTCCTTTAGAGGATAATAGGATAAATGAGATTATTTATTTACGCTTCATTAATTAGAAGCCTTATGTAAGTTCAAGTCTATACTCGTTTAAATGTTACTCACATTGCAACATACTAGATATGTTTAGATTAATGTGAAGCATCTAATGGAGTATTATAATATCTTTAAAGAAACGAGAGGCTATAACTTAAACAAGAAGTGAGAACTCAAACCGGTTGATTACTCTAACTTTGTAATATTCAAAGATGACAAAATGTAATTTCGGGTATATCTTTATGTCAGCAGAAAAAACCTATCTCATGGAGGAGTCATAATGGACTGATATCAACAACCTAAGTTATAACAACATAATATAGTCACCAAATGTTGTTGGAAATTTGTCAGTGGACTCACAGGTTTATTAACTCCATATAATTAATGTATTGAAGACTTATTTTGATAAAGTCAGCTACCATGTCTCCTTGAACAGTAACAGTTCGAGAGGTGCTGCATTAAATTTCGATACACAATTAATTATTTGTTTATGAACGAATTGAGGAAACTAAGTCTTTGTATCGAATACATTCATGATATGCTTAAGGATCCTATAACTGAAAGGGCTATTACCCATAAGTCTCATGAAGAGAGCTCATAAATGGGTTTTAATTGATTGTCATATAGACAAATAAAATTACAAATCAAACAAAGGGCTTATGCCTATTTTGATCATAACGATTAGGTTTTAAATTGAGGCTATAGTATGACTAATGGGGGTCCTGAGTCGCATAATGATTCAACGGCTGTATTTCTCTGCTATAGTTCTTGGTTTAAGGCTAAAATGAGTGTTAACTCCTGATCAGACTTATCTAATACTAATAGTAAATGATTACTCGGCTAAGGGGGAGAATGTAAGATTAAATATATTATGATGTAATATTTAATCTAGTAGCCATTATAATCATTTACATTATATAGATCAAATTATATAAAAACCTATTAAATAATTAGTTGGTAATTGTTGATGGACCTTATTACCCTTATTAACTAATTAGGGTTTCCTCTTGGGTGCATATATAAGGAGACTTATGTAGAGGTTCTAAGGTTACACACACAACCTAATTACTCTCATAACATCAAATCGCCTCCTCTCCTATACCGATTACCCTTTATCGGTTCTCTTATTACCATCATTAGATTACACCCTAAGGAGGAACCAGATCAAGCTGACAATCATGTCAACCCTTATTGTTGCGTCTCCATCTGGATTCTTGCTGGCCTGTACTGCTGCAATCAGGTATGTTATTCATGTTTTCCATTATGCCTAAAACAGAACTAATCAACATTTGCGTCCTTCTGCACCTTCACCACACCACCACATCCGTCACCACTGTGCTCAAATGTAAGTCCACCACCTTGATCCTAAGTCCTAACCATGAAATGCCATGGAACCCGCTGACCTGCACTTTGCACCACCACCACCGTAACCTTACCATAATAAACAACCATCACCATCCAAACACCATCAGCTACCACCATTTGAACACCGCCTATCGTTTACCATCATCTAAACACCACCTGCCCTTAATTACCATAACCAACACAAATCACCATCATAACTTCCATCCGCCACTACTACAACTATCATCTATTACCACTATCACCTTCAAGCACCATTTTCATCACCAAAATACCTCCAAACAAACAAAGTGGTGTGGTGCAAAGAAAAGGGAGGAGTGGAAAGTGGCGTTTTAAAAAAAAAAAAAAAAAAACATTAAACGATCAAAACCAAACCAAAATCCACCCATCAAAGAAACACCGATGTCAACAAATCAAGAAACCCACATGTTTTAAATGGGCTCACTTGGCCTATCCAACAAAATAAAATACGTATAAAGCAACACGTACACCAAATAATGCCCAAAAAACTAACAAAGCATGAGGTACAACACCCCAATGCATAAGCAGCTTACAAAATAAAATGATATAAATATCCCAAATATAAGTGGTTTCATTTGCGTTGCATCGGCTCAGACTCATGGCTGCACCTTATCAGGTTGCTTGTCTCAAACAACGCAGTTGCACGCCAAGAGTTAATCATCATCGCCAAAGTCGTGTACCACCCGCATAGCTCAACAATGCATCATTGTTTAAAACTGAGTATTTTGCATTCGCCACAACAAGAGTTAACCAAAAATACAACAAAGCTCAACAAGACATCATAGCTCTTAAAACAACAAAATCCCAAGTAACAACGGTCTAACGAATCCCATAGACCAGAATGTTCCAAGTAACAGTCACTAACATCAAACTCACAAACATATTAATCAACACTCTAGTCAAGTCTCTCAGATTCGTGACAAAACATCGCCACAAAGCGTATGTTAATTGCGAACAACCAAATACGACATCTAAAGCATACAACCACCCAATCATATCTCGGGAACTTAAATCCATCGCCATCGACTATAAAGCAAGTCCAAACCATCAAACCAAGTGAAAAGTCTCAAAAACGTCAAAAATAAAATTCCAAAATCACAGTTTATTACCGAAAATGCATCCAAAATCGGCTCATATACTGATAAGGAAAACAAAAATCACTAAAGAAATATAACAACTAGTACACAACGCCAATCCATCAAACAACGTAAATCAAAGGCATCCCAAAAAAATAACATTACATTTGGAGGAGACCAAACTCGTCATCATCGACCTTTTAAAACAAAAAAAAAACATAAAAAGGTCTCCTCATCTTCTCAAAAATGAGACCACAACATCTAAAAACCAAACGTCTACAGCTACACCAAAAACCAAACTAGATGCAAAAGCGTCAAAGAGATAATAGAAAAGTGAAGTAGGACAAACGTTTAAAAACCGTCCAAACACAGCAGTGTCAACAAATAAACAAACCCACATGTTTTAAAATGGGTGACACGACCACTCACAAAAATAAAAGACCCACAAAGCAACATGTGCAACATATAAAGCCCAAAAATACCCACAAAGCAAGAGATACAACAAAGAAAACCCAAACAGGTCTCAAAGCATGAGGTATAACAACTCAATGCAATAAAACTTACAAATTAATACTATATAAATTTAATACCTAGACTAACTTTTTTTTTTGAACGACACCTAGACTAACTCTTATTGTTCTTAGGGGACCCGGGGCGCCCCGTTTTGAGCATTCCATCACACGTGGACCAACGTTATACACCACCGCCACTGGAATTTATCACTCGTTGACATGGCCACGCGTTGCCATGATCACGCATGAAGATGTTTGTGGTGCTGCACATGTTCGGTTGTTTTTCAATGGTAGATGTTTGTGTGGTGAGTGATGGACATTTCAACTAAAATCCATCACTAGTGACGGAATAAAGCCCGATGACATGGCGAAACTTGATTGGATGTTGTGAGTGATAGAACTCCATCACTAGTGGAGCGCCTCTACCCCCTTACAAGAATATAGAAAAAAACTAAACAAATACACGTTATCTTTAGAATGTAAATATCAATTTACTACCTAAATCAACTCTTATTGTTCTTACAAGATTACAGAAAAACTAAACAATTAGTCGTTTTCGACTTAATGTTCAACTCTAGGTTACAAGAATCAATATGATTTCAGCCTCTTATTTATTTTGAAAGCCATCCAACAATAATGAAGCAAAATTTGAATGGAAGTACACCAAGCCTAGTATACTATATGGAAAATTCAAAACACCAGATACAACCTGTTTCTTTATCGATAAGACAATTACACCTTGCATTGTTTAGGATTTACTTGTCTTTTTTTAATAAAAACATTTTTCTGTTGAACTTTTTAAATATGACGTATGAAGATTGCATTAGGGATTTATTTGTCTTTTTTAATAAAAACATTTTTCTGTTGGACTTTTTTAAATATGACGTATCAAGAGTTTATTTTTCAAGAATTCTAAGAGATATGAATAATACATGCACCATCATTTGTTTGCATCCTGGTTCATATGTGTTAGAAAAAGATTTATGAAACAAATGTTACTTTCGCTTTTATTATTTTACATCATGACATTAGTTATTATAGCTTGAAGTAACTTACCATGCTTATAGTGTTATATTTGTTATTTTATAACCACAGTTGCTGCTTTGCAATAGTAGTTATATATCTCTTTAATTTATAATTCACACGACCCATAGGCTTAGCATTTTAGGCGAAGGTCTAGGGCCACTAAAAATAGGGACCTCTATTTCTTTTAGATATTACATGCGTATGTGTATTCGGCCCAAATGAACAAACACATAATGACCCAAACAAATAATTGGTCTACACCCAAAACTTGAAGGATTATTGGCCGAATCTTTTTTTTCTTGAATCCGTAAGTTACCAGGTTCCTTTTTTCTTGAACGCAATTACGCATCCTCTTCCGATGGTGCCGATGGGAGAGAAACTATGGGTAATCGATTGCTGCCGATGGTGTGATTTGCGATTGATCAGTAACCACAAAAAAAAACAATTTTGTGATTTGATATTCGTGATTTTACGACTTGATATTGCGATTTGATATTGCCGTTTGATATTTTTTAGGTTCAAGTCTCACAAGGGCCCCGACTTTTTACTTCGCTTAGGGCCTTCAAAAACGTTGGACCGGCCCAGATAATTCATGGGATAAATAACAAAAAGACTACACAACATGCATCTAAAGTTAGAAAGGATCGGGTATCTACCTTAGTACCAATACGACAACGACACATGGTTGTGTATGGATGAACAAAAGTGAGACAAGCATGCATCATTGTTTATTAGGTTAAGAAGACATTGATGGTTACGTTGATTCTTCGGTTTTTGGAAGAAATGCCTACGCAATCTCACACATCCAATCCCCAACAAACACGATTTTGAATATATGTCTCACTTGTATTGATGGATCGTAGACCATAGTGTATAATTATACACATACATACATATGGAACATACATGTTATATAAATAAACCAGTGTTTAACCCCCATGTTGCGGGCGCGGGGGTTATAAAACCGTGCTAAATAGTACGTACTAAGCAAACAATGACCAAAATTGGGAAAAATCGTAAAATAAAAACGCAAATTTATACCGCTACATGATGTAAAATATAGGGAAAGCGTAAACAAACTCAAACTTATACAGAGAAATCTTTAACTCAAAAAAAAAAAGAAAAAAAAAAGCAAAACTAGAAGAGCGAAAAGTAAAACGTACAAACCTGAAGGACTATGTAAACTACCTTTACTATAAGACGAAAATAGTAAAAAATAAATAAAAAATAAAAAACTAACTACAAGACAAAAACAAAAGAAGAGAAAAAAAAACCAAAAACATTATTCCTAAAAGAGTAACATCCTACTCTAATTGTTATACATAGTATAAAGCGAACCAGTTTCGTCAACTTTGGTCAAAACTGATTTGAGGAGAAACTAGGTCGGGTCATAAACCGATTTTGGTGAAAAATATTCAAATCCTATTTAAATTCGTATGGGTCATAAACTGGTACCGAAAACCGGTATTTAAAAAAAAACAAATATATTTTTTGGGTCAGGTTAAAATCAGTCTGGCTCAAGCCGATTCAGGTTGAAACCAGTTTGGGTGACGAGAGAGGGAACCGGCATAAATAATGACGGTCTAGGCCGGGTTGAAACTGATTTAGCTCAAACTAGTTTGGTAGTGCAAGTCAGGTCGGGTTACGAACCAGTTTGAAAATCCGAACCACTATTTTTTCCATCTCTATCTATATATAAATTAAATTACTTGGGAAATAAAAGATTGGGTGTTTGATTGAATAAATGGTTTTGTTTGGCTGTTCAAAAATAAATAAAAAATAGAAGATAGTTGAGGGAATGTAAGAAGAATATTTGGGAAATTGGAATGTTGTCTAGTGTAGAATCAATTAAGGACAAAAAAAAAAGGAGGATATTTTCAGGGACGGGTTTAGACACTTGCACACTTGTTGTCAACCATGGCAAACCCCAAAACTGAAAGCAACCTAGAAGTAGCTAACTTCGTATTGTCTACTCCATTTTCCAAAAATAAGTTTACTACAATCTAATACCATGTATTTGATTCTTTAGATTATTTGTTGAAAATTACGTGAGTAAAACTATATCATTTGTTATAGGGGTGCCTTATTCCCACATACCCTATATCTTATTTTCACATCCCCTATTGTATACGGGCCGTATACAATTATACGGCTCGTATAGAATGTTTTTGAATAGGAAAATGCGCAGAGAATGTTTTTTTTTGTTTTATTATATACGGCCCGTATACAGTTATACGAGTCGTATACATGTGTATACGATTTGTAAAACGTATACGGCTCAATTGATTTATTTTTGTGGGTTTTTGATGTTAGGACATGTATACGGGCCATATAACTATATACGGGCCGTATATATTGGCTTTTTTCAAGTATCACGTTTTATTCCCGTAAAAACACAATCATTCTAGGGTTTCTAAAACTCTTCATCACCTTTAACAATGTCGATAAACGTTGATCGGAACATGCCGCTTAAATCGGAGCACAGGTAGAGTAACGTTACCGATCAGTCCGTTGATGAAAACCTTAGCGATCGCAGAGATCTTCGTGTTGGTTATTTATCGATTCCGAGTAACTAGTAGAAGAACCTGCCACAAACAAGTTCTCCACAGTTTGTTATTCAGATCTCTGTTCGGTCATCTTTCCAAACTACAACACACGATACTTTTAATAAGCTGTCATAGTTGTCAAATTCGATTTCAACAAATCTTTTCATTTTCCTTCAATTTCTAAAACATTCTCTGTTACATGAAGACGTGTCAGGTTCTTCTACTAGTGGTATTTTACTGAAGTATTGAAGATTGAGGCGGGCATTGTTTAAATCTGAATATAACTAGATGTTACGTGTATCAGCGTTGTTTATCACCCTGTGTGAGCATTGGAAACCCGACAAGCAGTCTTGATAACTGTGACATTTTATCTATCTATGTGTGTCACATCCATCCTGTTATTGCAATCGATATGATTAATTTTTTCAGATTTTTTTCTAATTAGTGTTGTTAACTACCAAAAGAATGCATACACAAATAGTTCTAGTAGACGAAGCAAAGAGACCGTTGTGTATCTGAATCAGGTTCTCAAACAAACACTACCAAAGATGGGTTGGTGAAAAATACCGGAGCTGTTATCTCGGTTGTTCAGTACTCTCCTATATCAACTTGAACGGTTGATGGTTACAAGGATCGTTCTAATAGATTAAAGAGAATAAACCATTTTTTACCAATTTTCACTCCAGTAGTTGAAACTTGAGCGCAGGAATCAATTCAAAACCCTCACCCTCAAAAATCAACCAGAAACCAAAGGAAAAAAGGGCTGATAATGGCTGATGGTTCTTCGTTGAGGAAACCAAACGTAGACGGAGATGATAGGCCTGGTAACCGGAAGAGAAATCAATTGTATTTTTTTAGTTGCTTCTCTTGTTAAGTTTCTGAACCAACCGAAATCCACAAATTCCAACAGTTTCTTCATAGATTTCGTCCGGTTTCCAAACTCTTTCACACAAAGTTAATATTCACTGTGGTGGATGCAAGCATAAAGTTAGAAAAAAATACTCAAGTTGAACGGACGATATGTATCAACAAATTGTGAGTGGGAATATGGCTATGAAGAATAGTATGGATAAACAATCACCGTATACGGGTTTTTCTGCTAGTTATTCGGAATGTTTCGAATCGTCACAGAAGACGTGTCGGGTTCTACTGCTAGTAGTATGAGTCTGAGTCCATTGTGGTTCGTGAATGTTTCGAATCATCACGACAAGGATCGTTCTGATAGATTAAAGAGAATAACCCTTTTTTTACCATTTTTTACCATTTTTTACCCATAGTATACGAGCCGTATAATAATATACGGCCCGTATACAACCATCGTATACATTGTATACGATCGGTAAAAATATTTTTTACCAATGGTATACGGCCGTATAAACCGTATACGACTCGTATACATATGGTAAAAAATGGTAAAAACCTCTTTAATCTATTAGAACGATCCAATAAACGAAGAAACCAAACGTAGACGGAGATGATAGGCCTGGTAACCGCAAGAGAAATCAATTGTCTCAAAATGTTAAGTTGTGTATTTACGAAGCTGACAAACACATTGGTATTTTCTCAAAATGTGCAAACTTGAAGAATCTCACATTAAAGGAGTTTGCAACAACGGGATCAGATGGTTTGAGTATCTTTCATCCTCGTTTGGCTAATCTCACACTTGAAAATGACCACATTGGTATTTTCTCAAAATGTGCAAACTTGAAGAATCTCACATTAAAGATCTCTACACAAGTTTGCAATTGAAGCATTCACGAACCACGATGGACTCAGACTCATGTTCAAGTAAGTGTCTAAAAATCTAAAAATTCAGGTTTACCTTGTAAATTTCTCAAAACAAACTCTCGTTTCTTCATCTTCATCTTCATTTGTTGAGAAACCATTATCTTGTCTTTCAGAAGAGTTTGTACTGAACCAAGAATACTACAAACATTCTATACCTTGCAACGTATACAGGTGCAAGAGAATGGCGAGTTATTTTCAGTTATTTCTGTTGAATCACAAATTCCATTGTTTAAACCAGAATCAGGTTCTCAATACAAGGATCGTTCTAAGAGATTAAAGAGAATACACCATTTTTTTACCATAGTATACGAGCCGTATCAGAATATACGGCCCGTATACAATCATCGTATACATTGTATACGATCGGTAAATTTGTTTTTTACCGAGCGTATACGGCCGTATAAACGGTATACGGCCCGTATACATATGGTAAAAATGGTAAAATAAGGTCTTTCTTTCAGAAGAGTGCTGTAATAGAGAAATCATCCTATGTCTTTTATCAACCGAAGAGGCAGCAAGGACAGATAATACTTCATTTGTCGAGAAACCATACTGTCAAGAAACTAACATCTTTTAATACTTCATTGCGTATGTGCTTGTGCTGTAGAAACCGGTGATGAATTTGTGTATCTAAATCAGGTTCTCTGCCTTAGATCGGTCATTCCTTGTGATACATGAACGTTGTATTCTTGTCTTTCAAGACAAGGATCGTTGGAAGGATTGTAGTAGCAGGACATTGGTACTACTGTGAAAATTGCATCAGGAGGGGAGAGAGTCTGATACAATAAGGATGTTGGGAATTAAACGCATGTACGTGACAAAATAAGGATGTTCGCATAAACATATATTCGTTTCATAACCTCCTCCTATAAATCAACCACAACCGACAAAGAGCATGTATTAAAAGCCATCCTATGTCTTTTACCAACCGAAGAGGCAACAGAAGACGTGTCGGGTTCTTCCAACATTCACGAACCACAATGGACTCAGACTCATACTACTCACCCTCCCTTGAGGAAAAGTTTTCCCGACGACTCAACAAAATCCTGATAGAGAAAAAACATCAACAACCATTTTTTCTTTTCCTTCAATTTCGAGAATATTCTCCCCTGTGTATGTGCTTGTGCTGTAGAAACCGGTGATGAAAAGTTTCAACCAAAGGGAAATCCATGAAACGAAAGGGATTTCGAGCAGTTGGTATTGAACCAACAAAATCCGAATACTGAAAAACCGACATTCCTTCAAACATTCTAAACCCTACCTGGAAACAAACCAACAAAAGTCTGCTGGCAAGAATCTTTTTTCACATGGTATTGAACCAAGAATATGATACCTTCGAGATACTTCGTGTTAGTTTGATTTGAATTTTGAAAGTTGGATGTCCGTTATCTCAACCGAACGTTAATTGCTATTGTTTTAAATAACAACAGATAATGAACGGATTGTTGGTGGATAACGCAAACAAGTTCTCCACAGTTTGTTATTCAGATCTCTATTCGGTCATCTTTCCAAACTACAACACTCGATAAGTTTAAACTTTATAGTGTGTGATTTGACCAGGAAATGATTGGAGGTGAAGGTTCAGTGCACGAAAAGTTTCTTACGAAATGTACGTGACAAAACAAATATGTTGGGAATTAAACGCATGTCCGTAATCCCGCGTTGATAGCTTCCGTTTTATTCAGACTCCTTACAACTCTCATCAAATGCCTCACCCTTCCTTTTATTCTATAAATATTAAATAAAGAATAACACCATGCCCGTAATCCCGCGTTGATAGCTTCCGTTTTATTACAGTCATACGACACGTTTTCTTGTTCTTCAATCTTTATTACTTGTTGATGTTTTATTTTGAGCACCTCACCACTCTAAAATATTTTAAAAATCAAAATTTCGTTCCATACGGGGCCGTATACTGTTATACGGCCCGTATACACGTTCGTATACATTGTATACGACCAGGCAAACTTATTTACACATGGTGTATACGGGCCGTATACTGTTATACGGCCCGTATAGAATAAAACAACTTGACAAAGTCTGTGCCAGCAGACTTTGTCAGTTGTTTTTATTCTATACGGGCCGTATAACAGTATACGGCCCGTATACACCATGTGTAAATAAGTTTTCCCATGTGTTAATATTAGGACCCTTGTTATATCGAACTTATTATTGGCTAGGCTTTTGAGAACTATAATTCTTCTACTGGCCTATCTGGATGATGTCGCGTTTGAGTGTCAGTGTTTTAGTTATCATGAATGATCTTTTGGACAGTGGCGGACCTAGGAATTTTTCTATGGGGGTGCAGAACATTTTTAAAAATTTTAGGCCCCTAGGTATATAAGTAAAAAATCGGTTTGTATCGGGTCGGGTCGGGTCATGTAAAACAAAAGAAATCGCGCCATAACGTCCCTACTCATGGTTCCTATCACAAATAGATTGATCCATAAGTTCATCGCTCCATAACATAATGTTTCAATTTTAATTTTCAACCCTAGAAATCGTGTGTAATCACCTAAAAATCATCTAAACAACATAATGACCCTAAAAATCATCTAAACAACCGTAAACAACGTCAAAACACATGAAATTTCAAACCTATTTAAGAATTTGTTACCCTTTGGCGTCGGACGACGGTGGTTCGCGGCTGCTGATGATGTGCTGTTGTGGTTGTTGTTGTGTTCGATGATTGCTGGAAGGAGACGACCCAAGAGAGGGAGGGCGGGAGGAATTCTAAGGGACTATTGGACATTTGGACTTATTTTAATTATTATAGTTTGAACTTAGGTTGAGTTTGTTAATGGACTAGTAATTAGTGGGCTAATTATGTTTAATGAAATAGTGGGTTAAGGTATTGGGTATTTGGGTATTTGGGTTAAGTTGGTTAGTATAAGTTTATATAATTTAGGTAGTTTTTTTAATTAGAGTTTACTAAAAAAAAAAAAATATAAATCGATAACATTTTTTACCTAAGGTGTGTGGATGAAAAATTCCAAGGGGTGCAGATGAAAAAATCCAAGGGGTGCGAACGAAAAAATCCAAGGGGTGCGGACGGGATTTTCAACGGAAAATAGCACTAATTTTTTTTTTCCCAGGGGTTCGCCCGCCCACCTTGTGCTAGGGGTAAGTCTGCCCTTGCTTTTGGAGTGGATAACTGGATGAGGCGTGTTACGCACTCAGACTATTTTATGAAATGCTTCAAATAAACGAGGCTTCTTGGTCTCTTTACTTCCTCGGCTTCTTTAAAAGCATGGGTGTGTGGCTGCTTTGGAGAAACCCATCTCGGTTTGTTATCGTTTTAAACCATAAGGATTTGTTTATGTCAAATGGAATGGAATGGAATGGAATGAACCGAGACCAGGAACTTCTTTGGAGACGTAAAAATCTTCCAGTAACTATTAGGTTAAAAGGTCTCGAACCAAACACACGGAGTGATGGATCCATGAATTATTTTTTTCAGGATAACCATGTTTTGGTTTTCAGATGTCTATAACTTAGATAACTTTTAGGGGCTCATATTAGATCATCCAAATTAACAAAAAAAAGTCCAATAATGATGTATATTTTAGGAATCGAGAAATATACACAATGGTAATCACGCAAGCAGTATTGATACAATTCATGCTGAAAGCTTAAAATAACTTCAAAACCTCCCTACTTTTTATTTTGAACTAATTATCATGGTCCAATAATGCATATCCATCAAATGTTAGATACATACGTAACACATAAAAATAATTACTATATTACATGCTACTGGTCTTGAAAGCCAGAATCCGCCCTGCACACACATCAACCACATATGGGTATGTAATCATATCATGCTATCAATATATCATGACCCATTCTGTATGACAGTAGCATAAAGTGACATAAACTATGTCACTTGTTAGTGAAACAAAGTTACAAACCATATCGTCTTACCAAACAAAGTTTTCGGTAAAATCCAATATTTTACACTACAAAGAAAATTTGGAAAAATTCGGAAAAATTACACTACTGAGCGAAAATTTGAGGGGGGAGGCCCCATGACCCCCATAAAGCTGTGCCACTGGTCATCCTGCAAATGTGTTAATGTGATTACAAAAGATTCTGATATTACAATAATAATCTAATTTCATACATAAATAAATAAATACTTTGGGAGAGCTTATTTTCTACCTTCTCATTTCCTGCATGGGTGAAAGGCACATAAATTCCTTTCTCTGCATCCGAATGTTTGCTATGAGCATTGCATATCTTGTGTTGCCTCAAACATCCACATGTGAATAGCAGTGGTCCAAACCGAATTAAAAGGAATAACATGTAACAAGAAATGATCAGTTACATAACTGAATGTGAAATGTAGTCATGTAGAGGTGGCAATTTCAAATTTATGACCCAATAGCCAAGTAACCTTATCTTAAACAGGTTAGATAAAGGTCAAGCCGGTTGATCTTGTCAAAACTATATGGTCCATATCCCTGAGATTTAGATTATTCTCGTCACAATGTTGTTATTGTAGTCATAGTTCACGTGTAATCTCGCCACCATCAGTAAAATGGTGAACGTATGTAATGAAATATTGCAAGAAATAGGAACTAGAAAATGAAATGAAAACCACATAGCATATAGTGGTTCCATATCGAACAAAATTAGACCACACTAGCATCGCATATATCCATCTAGATGCATACAAAAGCTTTACAATAAACCATCCTATGTTAGAACTTAGAACCTCCCAAAACATCATAACATATAGCAGCTCTTGTTCAACTTCTTAATTAGGCCACAAAATAAGAAAATAAGACACAACCATCCTTTTTCAAATTCACCACCATCAGATTGGTGGTGACCTTAAAAGATTTTTTAGGTGCTAGGTGGAGCCCGGGCTCTCTCCATCATAAGCTGGTGAAAACTTTTTGGTGGACCACCACTGTCAAACCTCTCCGGGCTACGACTACGACTACGTGGTGCAGCGCCCCATCCACCTCCACCACCATTGTTGGACACGCTTTCATGAAAACTCTTACTTTGATACCCGCCACCACCATTGTCACTGCAATCAAGAATATAATTGAGGGTTGGTGTGACCATATAAAAGTAGACTCTTAACCGTGCCAAGTGTTTTTTTAAGAGTAAAATGTCATTTTCATCCCTGAGGTTTGGCCAGTTTTGCAACTTTCGGCCAAAGGTTTGTTTTTCCGCATTTAAATCCAAATAGGTTTGAAATCTTGCCATTCAGGGGTATTTTCGTCTTTTTTGTTAACTTAAAAGGGCAATTCGGTTTTTTTCAGGGGTATTTGTTCTTTTTACACAAAATGAAAAAGACCAAATTGCCCTTTAAGTTAGAAAAAAAAAAACGAAAATACCCCTGACTTAACGGAGAAAAAAATGGATGGAGTTAACGAGTCGGATGAAAATGGCAAGATTTCAAACCTTTTGGATCCAGATGAAGAAAACCAAACCTTTTGACGAAAGTCGCAAAATTGGCCAAACCTCAAGGACGAAAATGGCATTTTACTCTTTTTTTAAATAAAAAATTGGTTTATAGCTATCATACCTGTCACGGCTGCTACCCCTTCCACCATATCCTCCACCATCACGACCACCAAAGCTAGAACCACCGCCATCTCCATCTGAGTTCCACCGCCTAGATCTTCCACCCATTCCACCACCACGTGAAGCCATTTCCCGAAGTTCTTGAGGAACACGTTGATTTGCTCCTTCCAAAACTTTAACAAGTTCTGAAGCATACTTTGCATCTTGGTCACCAAAAAACGTGTACGCCTCTCCTGTAGCACCTGCCCTCCCTGTTCTTCCAATGCGGTGTACATAATCCTCCACTCCCGTCGGGAAATCATAGTTCACCACCACCCTTTTAAGCCAATCAACATTAATTTACTAAAAAAAGACGTACATTTTCAATACATAAGAACTTAAAAAACCGAGTCAAATGCCATTTTTGTCCCTGAGGTTTGGCCAGTTTTGCGACTTTCGCCCAAAGGTTTGTTTTTCCACATCTGGTTCCAAAAGGTTTGAAATTCTGCCATTTTCATCCAGCTCGTTAACTCCATCTATTTTTCTCCGTTAAGGTAGGGGTATTCTCCGTTAAAAAAAACGAAAATATCCCTGCCTTAACGGAGAAAAATGAATGGAGTTAACGAGCCGGATGAAAACGACAAGATTTCAAACCTTTTAGATCCAAATGCGGAAAAACAAACCTTTGGACGAAAGTCGCAAAACTGGCCAAACCTCGGAACAAAAATAACATTTTACTCTAAAAAGCCATAACAAACCTGATATCTTTGACATCCAGACCACGAGCGGCAACATCAGTTGCAACAAGCACAGGAGACTTGCCTGACCGAAACTGACTCAGCACAGAATCTCTTTCACTCTGATTTTTATCTCCATGAATTGCAGCAGCACCAAACGGCTGATTCAAATTTCGTGCCAGCACATCACACATTTTTTTTGTTGAACAAAATATAATTATTTTAGATCCTGGTTGTTGAGATCCAAGTATCTGCTCTAAGCGTCGGCGTTTCTCATTGTAAGTCAATACCTCAACATGCTGCAAATGCACATAAATATGATGATATCATCAAGAATACAACATTCTTTAGAGATCATGCATTCATAGTTCATACCTGTGTAATGGATTTATTGGCAACAAGTTCATCAATATTTCCAATATTGACTTGGACTGGATTAACCATAAAATCAGCTGCAATTTTTCGAACCTCCTTTGGCCAGGTGGCAGTGTACATAAGAGTTTGACGACGTGTGGGGACTGCATTAACTATTTTCCTTATTTGAGGTTCAAATCCCATGTCCAACATTCGGTCCGCCTCGTCTAACACCAAGTAACTAACCTGACTAAGGCTGACCCTTTTCATTTCAAGAATATCATTCAAACGGCCAGGTGTCGCAACCACAATGTCCGTGCCATGGTCCAGCTCTCTTAGTTGAGGACCCTTTGGTGCTCCTCCATATAAACACTTCCATTAAAAAAACAAATAAGATATATTAGTTCCACTATTAAATTAATCTCGTCTGCATTAAATTCAAAAATTAATAAAACAATTAGCAACATACCGTGCAATCTATTTTCAATGATTTTCCAAATTTGATCGCTTCATCTTGTATCTGTGTAGCCAATTCTCTAGTGGGTGACAAAACCAAAACAGTGGGACCCATTTTAGGATTCTTCCCGGCTCGTTTAAGATGCGCGAATCCAGGAATCAAGTAGCCTAATGTCTTTCCGGATCCTGTTTTGGCAACTGCTACAATATCACGATTTTGGAGCGCAATGGGCCATGACTGTGCTTGTATGGGAGTTGGGGCAGAAAATCCAGCCTTGAGTACCTACAAAAATCAAAGGTATCATCTTTTAGATATACGATTTGATCCACCACATATGAGTATGTACGAAATCAGTCCTTCGAAAAGTGATACCTCTCTGAGTAACTCAGCGGGAAACCCAGTATCTTTAAATGCTATAATAGGTGGAGGCACATTGTTTCCCTGAAGATGTAAGGCCAAGTATCAGCAACTTGAAAACAAAACAAAACAAAACAACAAATACATCAAAACACCATAATTATATAAAATATACCATCTAACACAGATTAAAAATTAAAAAATTGACATGCTCATTTACTAGATTTCTTTGTTCTCGTCTTAAAGTAATGTATGTATAGTGTCCCAATTTAAAATTTTAATAAGAAAATCTGTTTGATTTTAGTTATTACGCTATCATCAGTCATCGCGACAAAAAAAACAAATCACTCCATAAAGTTGAAACCAAACTTGATGCTTTAACCGGAAAGTTAGCTTCTATTGATTCAACAATATAGAGTAACTGGTGCTTACAGATACAGTTATTTCATGCCGCCGGCGATAAGCATCTGGGGATAAAGCAGGAGTTTCTTTCTGTCCAAAGTCAACTGATGGCATGGGAGTCAAAGCAGGAGTTTCTTTCTGTCCAAAGTCAACTGTCTCTATAGGGGTATCATCAGTCCCGCCATTTGTTGTCTAACATAAGATTAAAACAAGAGTTATGGTTGTCTTAACACCACCACAAAGTGTCATGAAGACAAAACAGCCTATAGAAAATAAGTAAACATCAAAAGTTCAAAGAAACTTCAAATGTTTTACACTAACGATAACGTTAGACATACAAACATCCATATATAAAACATAATAATTTAAAAGGCGCCGAGAGCTCATTACATACGCCAATATATGACAAAGTCACAAAGGTATGCATACAAATAGCAGGCCTATAACCATATCAAGTAAACACAAACATATTCATGCAGCTTAAAAAACTGAATAACAACTTCATGCAATCTTTTTTTTCTGACAGTAAATTAGTCTTAACGTGATACACCCGCTTTTTCTGACTGTAAAAAATGTCCCAATGAATCTAAAAGTATGCATTTTACAAAAGTCTATAAGTTATAAATGCCGATGATTCCATAACTAAAAACATATTTAAGACAGGCAGGTAGAGCGCACAAACCTCATGACCTTTAGTGTCAGAAGATAATTTTGATTCACCATTGCCGCTGCTTTCATGCCTAACATCATCACCAGCAATACCGTCATCATGACATTTTTCAGAAGGATCCGCCGAATTTAAGTTATCTGAAGACTGCTTTTCTGGTGGAGGCGTGGGCCTCTGATATTGGGTAACATTAGTTTCGGGGTTCCAAAAGTAGAGATTCCCAGTTCTACCATCTACTAGGCCTCTCCATGGCTTTGGAAGCGTAGGATCCGCCGGTGCGTAGCGTGGACCAGCAGAAGTTGTAGTTGCAGCAGCAGCAGCCATATCAGCAAACCAATCTCAAGTACACTACACAACATAACTTAACAAATCAACCACTAAACGTAAATGTAAATTAAATACCAAAATAACATTTTCATTTGCAATAAATGATAACGAAGCAAGCAGCCTAGCTGAACAAACATGTGGTTCTGAAGCTTTAACAAAACCCTAGACAACATATATACAAAATGTAAATACCAAACACTATCTCTCATAAAACCATAACAAAAACCCCCAAATTCAAAATACTAAACAAATAATCAACCGTAGGCATACAACACCTGTTCGCCATCTAAACCGGAACAAAACGAAACATTCTTACGATTATTCACATCCAAATCACCTACCTACCTACGATTACATAAAAAACAAATTATCAACATGCACAACTAAAATCACCTTACACGCGTGCAATACACAATGACGTCACGCTTAACCAAAACCTTTCACCTCCCAAAACCTCTAAAAAATCATTTAAAACAAGCGCAAACTCATCGTAAACGCAATAAACCCTAATACGAACACTATTTCACGATATACGTACACGTGTTTAGCCTAGGGTTTTATCAACGAGCCTAAATCTTCACATTACATCGTCATCCACACCGAAACCCTAATTTTAGACGAATGATAAACAAAACGGAACAAAATGAAACAAAAATGCTACCTGAAGGTGTGTCGATTGAAATGCCTGAAACAGCGATGAATTATTAGGTCATAAAACAGATCAAAATGCAGGATGAAAGGAGAATGGTGTTAATCTCTCTCTCTAAATGTTCTTCGTCTCCGGTGACATGTCAATCAGAGAGAAAAAGTCGCTTCGCCGGAGAAGCGTAGAGAGAAATGAACGATCGAAGGTGTGGTATGGTTACTAGAGGAGGAAATCAGAATATGCTTTGATCCACGAGCCTTTTTTCCAAAAAAAAAAAAAGTTAAATGGTACAAAAACAAGTATGGGTTAAAACTTAAAACTTATAAATGTAATTTTTTATTGAGTAAATGCAATTTTGTTATTTTTCTCAGGGCAAATCAGGTCATATTTGTCTTATAAAATATGGTATTTGTTTATAAAAAAGAATTGATCATTTTGCCCCTGCAGAAAATGACAAAATAACATGATTTTATAAGACAAATATGACCTGATTTCATTTTTGGACTAAAATGGCAATAAAACTGAAACCATAGGGACCCAGATGCAAAAAGTTTGAGTTTTAGACTAAAGTAGCAAAATTGACCAAACCACATAGACGAAAATGGCAGTTTACTCTTTTTTATTTGTATAATTAAAGTGTTAAAATTAAAATGTAAAAGCTTATGATTTAGTGATTTATTTACCATGAATTAGAAGATTAGTGTAATACACATTTATTTTTTAGAGGTGCACTCTCTCGTCCTTCCAGTTTGTTTTCTTTTTTTTTTTTTTTCTATTTAGCGATAGGTATGCGTCATTTTCAAAATCAATAGTATGTTGAGAACCGTAAAAAGTGCGTAAACATAAAAGATAATACTAATACTAATTAGAATATGATTTGATCTACGGCCTATTCTTCTAAGAAAATAAAAGTACAAAAACATGTAAGAATTAAAAGTTAAAACTCAAAAACCATAAATTATTTGTATGATTAGTGTTTTAAATTACAATGTAACAGTTTATGATTTACCATGGATTAGATCGTCACTATAATACATATGTATTCTTCGCAATGGACACTCCCTCAATAGTTTAATGGTAAGGACGTCTCTTTTTTCAAAATCAAAAGTACATTGAGAATCATGAGAAATGTATCACATGTACTTTTTGATTCAATGAAAATGTAAAAGCGATATACAAATGTTTATTTATCTCCTCACACTCATTTGATTCTATCTTCTTTCTCCTGAATTTAGAAAAAAAATCATAAAAATGTACATATAGTTTATGTGATGCATTCACATAAAATACTATCAATAATATATATTTATATATAAATCTAAAAAGGGGAAAGTGAATATCGGGCCGTTACACACCTAAGCTTAGATGTGAAACCTCTCAAAACTACGTAGTTTTGATTAATTTTATCTAACATGTAGCTTAAAATCTTTTTATTTCTTTATTTACCCATGTTCATATTTATCTCCAAATTATGTTCTTTGTTTGGATTGGTGAATCACACATCAATCTCTCTTTATATCCAAATCGATTAAAAGCATCACATATAGAGCTTTCCTTGGCATTGAAAAACAATGAATTATTTATAAACCAAAGCCTAGATTAGTTTGAAGACATATAACATTTAATGGAATTGGATCTACGGAGCACAGGCGTAAAATAGAATTCCTAAATCTAAAAAAGTATTCATAATTTTAATTGAATTGGATCTACGGAGCCATTACAAGGTTAGGCTTATCATTATTAATTGTTTTTCAAATTCCAACGGAAGTAGTCAAAATTTGGAGATAAAATTAATCAAAACTACTTAGTTTTGAGAGGTTTGGATTGGTGAATCACACATCAATCTCTCTTTATATCCAAATCGATTAAAAGCATCACATATAGAGCTTTCGTTGGCATTGAAAAACAATGAATTATTTATAAACCAAAGCCTAGATTAGTTTGAAGACATATAACATTTAATGGAATTGGATCTACGGAGCACAGGCGTAAAATAGAATTCCTAAATCTAAAAAAGTATTCATAATTTTAATTGAATTGGATCTACGGAGCCATTACAAGGTTAGGCTTATCATTATTAATTGTTTTTCAAATTCCAACGGAAGTAGTCAAAATTTGGAGATAAAATTAATCAAAACTACTTAGTTTTGAGAGGTTTCACATCTAAACTTAGGTGTGTAACAGCCCCATATTCACTTTTCCCATCTAAAAAATGTAAAAATCTACATGCATTTTAGTCAATTTATATAATGATTAAGTAATACAATATTAAATATGTTTTTTACGGTTCTTAACATATTATTGGTTCCGAAATGATTACTCCTTCATTGGTAATCCTCATACATAAAATCTTAATATCACTAATACTAGCATTTCATTTGGTAGATATATCTATAGTGTTGGATATTTTATAAATAATATTATATTACTAATTAATATATGGTTATTTAATAATTAAGCCAAGATGAATAAGAGATCTTGTACATTAAGTTTGTGTGTTAGAACCTAATGTGTGGGAAACTGTGCTTGTCCCACATAGATGGAGAGATAAATGTTTTATCGATGTATAATTAGAATTGTCTAGAGAAATGTATTCCTATGTGTCACACTCCAACCGATGGCGGAAACATCGGAGTGAGACGAAAACGAGATTGCAAGAGACTTCATAACGACTATTTGCGACAAGTATTTAATAATCAAAATTTCATTTCATTTCTAAAATGGAAAAAATACATTGTTTGGAAACAAAGTACAACATATTACAACAAGGAAACAAAATACAAAAAGTGCTAAATTAAATTGTGTTTCTAGTCATCCTACTAGATTTCTTTCAATGTCTCATCATCAAGTTCCTGCAATACATATTAACGTACATGTCAACACATAAAGTAATGGCGAGCATATGAGTTTGATTTGCTAGCATAAGTATAAAAACGGTTAAATGAATCCACATACATGTCAACACATAAGGTATTGGTGAGCATATGAACTTGATTTACTATCATAAGTATAAAAACGGTTAAACGAATCCACATGGCATAAAAGTAATCTAAAACATATCATAACGATACTAGCATGCATCTCCTACTTGTCAACCCAACATTTCCCACTAGCGTAATCTTGTCGTCGCAACGACAAGACCGTTTTTGTATGACTTAACATGACATCAAGAATATGGGCGGTGTGTTACTCCTATAGCGTTATACATGTTAAGGGAGGCTTGTACGAAGTTAATGACAAAGTATAGTGCAAATAAAGTTTCTAACATGTATGAATACTAGCATAACGTATTAAGCATGTATAACGAATTGTTTGTTTGTGCCAATCATGTTTGTATGTGATTGTGTGTGTTTGATATATTATATGTATTGCACCCAAAAGTGTTAAAAATAAAATGGGTCATGTACACTCACGGTTTGCTAAGCGTTCCGATTAAACGGGAGTTGACAAGTTGTTGAGAGTGGAGCACCAAAGTTACCCTACATTGGGGAAACGAAGGTGTGTAAATATTCGGGGTTTTTAGAGAGTTTGATTCGAAATTAAGTTTAAAAGTATGTGTACACGAAAATATATCTTGTCTAAATACTCATTTGGACTCTAAGTTTTCATGTGTTTTCATGGGTCCTAATGTAACAACCCGACTTTCCGGGTCATTACTTGTATCTGTCATTTCTTGCTTAATTGCTCGTACTCTCATGATATCGATTATCGCTATGGGTTAACTATTTAAAAACTATGTTTTCAATACGCATTTTAAACGCATGATTCCAATGCTTATTCAAAATGCAGTCATCACATTTTAACACTATTTACAACGCATACTTTTTAACCTATTTTATCGCATGTTTAGACTAAACGCTATCGCAACGCAAACTCGAAACGCGGATTTACTTTTATGCATCTTAGTTATTACGGGTACTATTTGTGTGACTATTTATGTGATTATTTGTGTGATTATTTGTTCTATGTTATGTGGTTATCTCAACGCAACGCTCAACGCTTACTCGCAACACGCTTAAACGCAACGCAACGCTTAACACACGAAACGAAAGTCGGAAAACTAACTCGCACAACTCGGTTGATCGAATGACCACCCGATCGAATGGACACTGGCTCGGATGACCATCCGGTCGAGCACACCTCGCATCTCCCACCGACTTAACTCTCCTCTCTCCCTATAAATAGTAACCGTACACGTCCTTTCACTGATTTGACGTCTCTATCTGACCGCACACACGCCAGTCACTCTCAGTCACTTTTAATCAAGATTCAAGGCCATTTCGTAAGTATTTCTCCTCAAATCTTGTACAATCATCATCACTACACACTTCTACATCATCTTCTCCATCAAAATCACACATTTTCTTCTCGAAATCGCCTGATTTGGACTCCTTGAAGGTGGTTCTCACTCAGTTGCTTATGCAAACTGTTGTGTGACATCATCTCATCAAGATGGTTCAGATCTAAAGGATTTCCACAATTTTAACTTAAATCTCAACAAGATTTCAACACTTTTCAACTTTTCTTCAACTTTTCTTCACCTTTCTACTCAAAACCAATGGAATCTTGACTCATTCAGACTCTCTACCCATTCTATAGTTGAGAGCCGACTTGAAAATGGACTTCCACCGGAGAGATGGCCGACTAACGGGTCAGACATGAAACTTCGTCAAGAACAGTGAATCTGATCGAATGGGGTGATTCTCGTCCGATCGAATGAGCTGGACCTTGGTGTGTCTCCGTTGTTTGACACGTCGTCACGCCATCTCCGTTAACTCCGTTAAATTTCAAACTTTTTACTTAGAAAATTTTACAAGTTTTCAAACAACAAGATCGCCCACTCGAGTGGCCACCCGATCGGATGACCATCCGATCGAATGACCATTCGACCAGGTGACCTGTCCCATTTATAATTCCCAATACTTAAACACTTTTAGATAAACTTCAAACTTTCACAATTTTCCAAGACAAGCACACTCATTCGAATGGCCATCCGTTCGAATGGTCATCCGCTCGGATGTGTTATACTCATTTGACTGGATCACCATTCGACACTCACACTATTCGACATTCTGTTTACACGCTGTTCAACGCTTACGCTACTGTTCTATGCTCAGGCTAACTCCAACGCGCTCCCTTCAATCGAAGTCTGTGTTTACTAGCTAAACACGAACTGTGAGTATACTCGAACCTATTTTCTTTTAACGCACTTTGGGAGTTACATACGTTTTATATCAAAACACAACAACATACAACGCAAACACTTTTAGCGCTAACTGCTCTCGCATGTTATACGTGATCTATGAATGCTTGTTACTATGCTTAGACAGTGTTACACTATACCGCCTCTAGCAACGATAGTACTATAGTTTGGACTCAGCACCTGTCGTGGACAGGGGTTGCTAGGGATCACATCACTTTACTTCACGTGTTCGCTGAACATGTGTCGCGCATACTCTACAACGCAGTCTCGTGGTTAAGTGTGAACATAGTTAGATAGTTACTTGCTTCGCCCGTTACGTGATACATGCTGGTTATGCGTAAACGCTTTTCGCTACTATATGCTATGCAAACTTGTGTACTCACCTTTACATTTTATGTATTGACTTTATTTTAACGTATGTGACAGGTTGATAGGATGCTATGCTATGCTATGACGAATCGAGATAGGCAGTCTAGAAACTACATCATTAGAAATTTAGGTTGTCAGACTTGCTTTGTTCGAGAGAAACTAGTTATCTGTAATAATTACTTATTGAATATTTATTGATTGGTTTGGGACAATTAACCTTTAAAATATTGGTAACAATCAGTTGTTATGGATCTCTTGAGCAATCTGGTTCGCCTAGTGCCGCGCCCCGATGTTTCCGCCATCGGTTGGAGTGTGACACCTAAATTGCCCATTAGAATCACAAACGAGGAGTTTAGAAATGAAGATAATATAACCTAAGTCCTTGACATCTAACCATAATCCGATTAGTATCAAGAATTCAGTTAGTAAATATATATTATATAGTATAGTCCATCATGTATTGTCATATAAGTCAAGCATGGAGGTAGGATTAACCTCATTGTATGATTCACCAAAGCATAAAGTCATCAACTTAGTTGATGACCCCGTTGGTCATGAATAAGGATAAACTAACTA
This sequence comes from Helianthus tuberosus, assembly GCA_030545235.1. Lineage (NCBI taxonomy): Eukaryota > Viridiplantae > Streptophyta > Magnoliopsida > Asterales > Asteraceae > Helianthus > Helianthus tuberosus. Next base: position 29,711 of record JARYGA010005504.1, read on the forward strand.
AGTTCGTCAAATAGCCAAGTAAGAATAACCTGGGCGTGTAATACCCAACATGGCAAATGTTTGAGGTGAGGCGGGGTTATGTTACTTTGATTCTTGGAAGCTACTTGGTATTACTCTAAGTCCTAAACAACCAAGAGAGCAAGCTAGGTGCATGCATCCCGAGCATGGAAAGTGTTCGGGGACGTGTCGTAGCCTTGTCTCTTTAGTGGAAATTGCTTTGTGACTTAGGGTATGAAAAGTGAGAACAATTGAGATTGTGAAACACCCGACACACGCACGCGTCCGGGTCTGGGACCGTGATAAGGGCAATGAGATTTTTGATGGCGCACTTTGCACTTCGCACGCTCGCATCATCGCGATCCGCTTTTAGCCGCCTTTACTATTTTTGGGTGCGACTCGAGCCCTGTGGCTTGGCTTGGTTAACTAGTGTGTTCAAGATCCTTCAGTTTCTTACTGGCCAAGTCAATTGAATTCTAAAATCAATCCAGACTTTAAAATAAGAGATTTCGTATGGTCCAGACGCCGCCCACAAACATTAACGAATTCCCTAAGTTTGCTTCGTTTCGTGCTCTTGTTTCAGGTAGTTTTTCAGGTGTTTGGCTATCCGTGACAATACAATCTGCTTTGGTTGTTGTACCCCTAGGAAACAGAAGGGCTCACCTAGGTGGCCCGAAATCTATTTTAACGGAAGCGTGTTCTTCATGTGCCTCAGTCGCCTTTGTTTTCTGCCTTTTTTTATTTCGTTGTAATCTGTTATTAGTTTTGTTTAGATTTTGTATTGTGTTTTGTTTTCGTTTGGTTCATTTCATATTTATGTACTATAATCCGAATATTGCTTAATAAAATTGTTATTTTATTTTATTTCTTCAATGGTTTCCCTACAGAGTAAATTTCAAAAATCGTCCTTTATGTATGTCACTTATTGCAAACTGTGTCCTTTGTCTTCAATAATTACAGAAAACGTATTCGATGTTTGCAAACCCTTGCAATTTATGTCCTTTAGCCCTAACTCGGTTAATTTTTGTGGTTAAATCTGACCAAATGGACCCCACGTGAGAGTAAAATGACCAAAATACCCTCATGTGGGGTCAATTTGGTCATATTTAACCACAAAAAATTAACTGAGTTAGGGCTAAAGGACAAAACTTGCAAGGGTTTGCAAATATCGAGTACGTTTTCTGTAATTATTGAAGATAAAGGACACAGTTTGGAATAATTGACATACATAAAGGACGATTTTTGTAATTTACTCTTCCCTACATAGCAGATGAACCATTATAACAAAGATGCGATGAATCATTTTTTTTCTTTGTATGATATTATGGAGATTTACCATAAAGTTCACAAAGTCTAGCGACGATGTCAACAAATCCTGAGATCAATATTTTGTGTTGTAATCATCTTCCTGCATTTAGTTATATTTAATCTAAGAGTAAATTACAAGTTTTGTCCTTTATGTTTACATCAAATTGCAGGCCCTGTTCTTTTGGCCAAAAGTTTACAGGCGATGTCTTTAACCTTTCAAAATCTTACACGTTTTGTCCTTTAGACCAAACCTGGTTAGAAATCTCAGTTAAAAATTGTCATGTGCAGTGCACATGAGGGTAAAATGGTAATTTCCCTCTCAACCCTTTCAAACTCAACACTTGTCACTCACTCCATCATCTTCCTCAAATTTCTAGGGTTAACCATCCGCATCAATCCTTTGTATAATCAAATATTTCCATAACCGACATCAAACATCATATGGTCGTGACAAATGTGTCGCAACCCCCGATCCCTGATCCCCGGGAATGGGCGGACGCGGTCACAGAGTTTCGGTGGTATCAGGTTTATTTAATCTTGCAGCGGAATTTACATCAGGACCGTAGTTAGGAAATATTTATCAGAGGAAAAACCACCTTATTTAATATTAATAATCACATGGGTAAAACCCAAGTTTCTTATTACAATACATTTTATAGGGACAAACCCTATTTTATTGAATTTAAAACATCGTTTATTAGGTAACTGTAACACCTCGAAAATTCACGTCCTATAATGTGTTGACACGTGTCATAAGTTTGAACGTGTGAAAGAATGTTCTTGAAGGACTAAAGTTGACAAACCTGGAAAGTATGTGAATATACGGGTTTTAACTGTCAACAGTGAATAAATATATTGTACATTAACCCTACATGATGTTCATACCTTCAAACGAATAAATCATGGATCATACGAAGCTAAATATGGAAGAAAGTGGGAGATTACAAACTACAGGGGTTAAATGTGTCAACATGTTTAAGTTATACCTCTGAGTGACCTTTTTAGCAAACCCGAAGCTTTGTAACAGTAAATTATGCTCACTAGAATGCACGATAAAAATTTCATAAAGTTTCGTTATCGTATGAGAAAGTTATGATCAAATTCGTGTACGAGGGGTTAAAGCGTCAACGTTGAAAGTTTGGACCTTTCGGGTGACAATAAAGTTAACCTGGGACTAAACAAAGTGGGTAAATGTCTTAAAGCCCTTATATGTCAATTTAGAGGGTTCAAAGTGCAAGAAAATAAGTTAATTGACCTTTCGGAGGACCAAGAGCCAAGGATGCAAACTGAAAAAGAGATTTTTGGCCCTGATGACATGCTTGCGCCCCTCAACAACCATACCCTTGCGGTGCGCAAGGTATGCCCAGATGCAGAAAGTTGGCTGTTGGCTGTTTTGAACGTTGCAACTGATCTTTAATCGATTTTCCTCATCTTTCTTGGCCCCTAAACAACCCCTAAACATCTAGGACACTTGTGGGAAGGTTATGGTCAGTAGTAGACTTGTGTGTCAACATTTTGTGGTGATTAAACCACTATAAAAGGGCCATGAGTTGCAACCAAGTTCTTCACACCTTCATCTGCACATTGGAGCATTTCTGGAGCTAAGGACCCCTCTCTAAGCTTCACATTTCGTGCATAGGACTTCAGTAAGTTTGCTAATCCTTCCTTAATTAAGTTTAGCTTAGTTATTTAGCTAGAAGTCAAACCATCGTAATTACGGTTTGACTTCGAGATTTATTAATAATGGCTCAGTCAAATCTCGAATTAAAAGTACCTCTAAGTAGGTAATTATGTGGGTAATAAACCCTTAAAAGGGTTCCCCCTGATTCCCACTCTAACTAGGTCAAATGTCGGGTCAAACTTGCTAATAAAAAGTCAACAGGATACTTAAATTCTAATTTATGCATGATTAGCAATGTAGAACACATACAACCTGTTTGATCATTAATATAACTTGGTAATTAGTGTAAGAACATGTCTAAACATGTTCAACCCGACAATTTACTGTTTAGACCCGGTTCGGAACCGAAAGTCGCAAAGCTTTGACTTTTGCTTTGACTTCAGTTCTGACCCGTTTAGGTATGATTTAGAAATACCTTAGAGCTTCATTAAGACTAGGTTACATGCTAGTATAACCCTCTGTGATTATACACCTTGGTTCATTAGTTAACCAATTAATATGCATGATCCCGTTAATTGCTCATATGTTGACCATTATGCCCTTTTCAACTTAAAACGTGATTATTGAAAATGTGAAAGAGTAGAACCCTTAATTACTGATATTTAAACTTGTATGCAAAGTTTGACATCAGTTTGAGGTATAGATTGAGAGTTATGCTCATTAGCGCAATTTTGAAGCTTTATGTTAATAAAACGGCGTAATTAGCGTATAGCCTAGTTAAGCCTACTTTTTGATATCAAACTTATTAGCCACTGATGTAATATATTATTTTGGGATTCTTGAAGATTTTTAATTAATTTTAGGCTGAGCATAACTCATAGTCGTAGGCTTAATCCGGTAATTGTCGATTTTGCCCTTACGGGCCATAAAATGAGTTTTACATATCTAAAAGACTCCAAACCTTTTGCTACCGATTACATATGATAAATAAATTATTTTAAGCCTTCTGGAATAATAAAAATATCAGCTTTATGTATCGAACCCGGAAATGGCTTCTAATCGCTTTTTAAGCGTTTTTAACGCATAGTATGTACTAGAATTATTTTAAACATACAAGGGTTGATACCTACTGATATTTGAGGCAAATTATAATATTTTAACAGTAAGCAAAAGTTGTTTAACTCAGCTTTCAGTTTTGAGCTTTACGGCTTATGTGAAATTACCAAAATGCCCCTACGGTGCATAGTTTGGTTATAATTGATAAATTTCACATATATACAATACCCTACTGATATAACTTAGCAAATTGATTATCTTTGCTGATTACATCAGACCTGTAACTCAGGATACTACTTAAACTCTTTTATCACCTTATAAATGACCAAACTACGCCTACGGGGCATAGTTTGTGTTTAAATTCATTTCGGGCATAATAAATGATATCTTACTGATGTCACAACATATTCAAAGCATATTAACTTAGGAAACCTGTAAATGGCTCTCATTATTACCCGTTACGCTTATTACGCGATCGGTTCGGTTTATGTAACTAGTTTACATAAACTAGCCTAAACGGGTCAAACCTTATCGTTTTATCTCAAAATTCAGAATGTGTATGAAATACCCATATTAAGCAAGTCTCCGAACTTGTCGGGCCTAAATCACATTCTATCCGGTCTTCGCTTAATCATGCGTACGAACCGTATCTTTGAAACTAACCGGTCTAAGCTTAAGATTAATTAAAGACCCGTTAGGATTCTAATAGGTTATTATAAACCTTCGTTCTAGATTAGGAGTACCAGTAAAAGCTACTTACATTTGCTCATTGTGATTATTACTTTGCTCAGGTAAATACTTTTAACTTATTTTCCCTATACGGGCTTGGGTTACGGTATATAAAATACCGCTTGATCGGGCATCAAATCTTCCATCGTTTGGTGGCTAATTGATAATTTGATCGGCCCGTTTAAACAGTCTTGTTTACTTAAAAGCCTTTGGGGGGTTAATGACCATGTCCCGGATATCCTTGGCATCATTTTACGAAATGGCCACGACCTAAGCGCGGAGTGTAGGCGTACACTCGTCAGTGCATAAATAGTTGATGTGGTGGGTTTATTGATCTTTAACCCGGACACGATCCGGGCTACTGAACGCATAAGGAACATGTAATTCGTTCACAAGATTATATATTTAAATAATTCTCCCAAGTTATAAAATGTTTATGCCATGTGCACCCAAACCAATTTTTAATCATTTTCCAAAAATGAGTCAGTTGATTGTATTTACCAGTGTAAACTGACGTATTTTCCCAAAAAGATTAAATGCAGGTACTAAGCGTAATTGGCTGGATATTATCTCCTTAGCATCAATAAAGAGTCTCGCAAGCTTAAGATGCCTAAAGTCTGTTGAACCGTTTTCTTTTATTTGATCCGCCTGTGGATCCTTTACTTTCCGTTGTAATACTTTGATATTACTTTATATTCGGAATGTAATATATTTTATCTTTTGCTTCCGCTGTGCATATTTATATATTGTGTTGTTTGACTATTATGTTGCCAACCACGTCACGATACTCCCCACCGGGCCCACCGGTGACACGTGGAAAGTAGGGGTGTGACAGTAACTTTTATAACCACATTTTCTCCCAAGCCTTCAGTGCTCTCCAGCTGGCTTTTTACTAATTGGCTTTCACATTGGGTTACCTGAAACACGTTTTAAAAACATTTGTCAGTCGGAAATACTGGTGAGTGAATTCCAATTTAATCAAGAAATCTTTTATCGATTAAAACAGTATTGAGGATGATTACAATGTTTATGTCTACACAATTACTCCATTTGGTACTATCAATCCACTGACTTGTGGGTCATATTACACATTGGCTAACTCATTGTCCAATGGTAACGTGCTGTCAACCTTGACTTACTACTCACAAGTAGTACAAATTTTGTATACAAAACCCCAACATACCGGCAGTAATTGAAGAACTACAAAGACTCAATCACCGCTTAATCACATTGTAAAACAATTAAGGTTTTGTAAATTATTCCAAAAATGTTAACAAAAAGAGGATATACTCACATTGCTGTCTTAGGCTTTTCGTAAGGGTTTCCTGAATATAATCTATAATTTATACAAATGCACATTGGTTAGTATTATAACCCTTTGAAAATATTAATAATACCCTCCCCGAGACGGCATTCCAACAACTACGTCGGGCAGAACCACAACAGTTGTTACGGAACCCTAAATCAATCGGGCAGCGTAACTATTATGAAACTAGGGTTATAATACTTACAACGGAGCAGAATCTTGCTAATTAGGGGTACAATACTTGCAAAATATGCCTAATACTTTCAGAATTCGAGTTTGAGAAGTGTGAATGAGCGACGGAAAACGAAAACTTATGCTATCTATTTATAGTTCTGATTTCTGGTCCTGTCGCGGCCCGCGTGAAAGACAAGGGTCACTTACGCGGCCCGCGTCAACATTGGTCAACGCTGTAGCTTAGCTGGGTCAGCTACTAGACTCGCCACGATGTTGACACGTGTCAGCACCGGATGCTTCCGCGTTTCATGATATGTCGCGGCCCGCGTTAACTAATGTGAACACTTACGCGGCCCGCTTCAACTAAAGAATTTAGCGCAGTCAATACCAGCCTTGATACCGCCCGCGTAATAGGATGGGGTGGTCTACACGGCCCGCCTCAACCCTATTTTTCTTATTTTTAATTTATTTTATATGTTATAATCTATTTAGGGCTCGGTTTTCACATACGGGGTGTAATATAAAACATATTGAGACATTTTATAATATACTAGAGGATCGGACATATTATGAGAACATTGGTTTTACCGAGGGTTGTTACAAAATGGAAGTGGACGATTGATTCAGCTGGTATGTTCTCGGTCAAATCGGTGAAGGATCTCCTGCTTCGTGATTCCAGCGCTTTGAATTCGTTTGATTGGTGTAAGTGGATTCCCTTGAAGTGTAATATTTTTGTTTGGAGACTTGAGATGAATCGCATTCCGACGTCTGATGCGTTAGTCTCGAGAGGCATTTTAAACCATGTTGGTAAATGTCCTCTTTGTGGTAGTGAAGACTGTTGGAAATTTAGTAAAAATGAGTTTTTCACTAAATATTTTGGACATCAATAATATTTATATATGTGTTGTATAAATAATTATTTATGGGTTGGTGTTCAAACTATGTCCAAATAGAGCTAAGATGAATGAGATATCGAAGCTTGAAGTTGTATGTTTGAAACAAACAAAGATGCATAAAATGGATTAGTTTTGTCAACTTGTCCCACATAGGTGGGATGACAAAACTCAAAGTGGTATATACGGAGGAGCACTCCTTGTAAATTGTTTTCCTTAAAGGCAAACACTAGTGGGGACCAAAGGGTGCGCCGCACCCGCACATATGCACGCTTGACGTGGGCTATAGGCCCAATGTGGTGCACTTTGAACTTCGCACACCGCCTTTGTATTTTTTCCCATGAGCGTGTGGTCAGATACATGGCGGGTCCGCTTATGGCACACCCTTGGGTGGCGTTGGCGGATGCCATAGCATGGCACATGTCGATGCGGCGCGAGCTCCTTAGGCGCATGGCGCACGTCATTGGCTATGGCGAAGTATGCATAGTGGCATCCGTGTGGTGCGCGAGTATGGATGGCGCATAACCAGGTGGCGTCTTGGTATGGGTAGTGGTATCCGTGTGGCGCGCGACTCCATATGGCGCAAACTCCTTAGGCGCGCAGCTAAGACGGAAGTGCAGATGACCAGCTGGCATCCTGGTGTGCGCAACGACTTCCAATTAGCGTGTGGCGCAAGCTTGTGTGTCTCCGCGGAAGCGCAGTGCAGGCTCAACTAAGGCGCGCCTGCATGCGCGCTCGAGCGGTCAAACCAGTCTACTTACTAGAGAGTTAATGTTAGACGGTTTCCACTAGTGCCATAAGTTGAATGGCAGTTTTCTTTTACTACCACTTAATATCCATTAATTTAGAGTTTAAACCCTTTTTTATTACAAGATTAATTATCTTGTTAATTACAAGATTAATTATCCTGTTAATTACAAGATTAATGAATCTTGTTTATGACAATCATTAAAAGGGTTGAATGAGTCTATGCATCTTATTATAAAATGAATATGGTTTATTCATTTGAGAAGAAGAAGAAAAATAGAAACAATAAATTCGTCTTTTGTTCCATGGAACTTTAGAGAGGAGCACTCTCTAAATTATTCTTTTCTCAACTTCATATTTTCCTAATTGTATGAACACCAAATTATACCGGGTGCTATCTCGGGCATGAGAGTCATCTCCGACAGTACACATACTGTTCCGGTTGTTGTACCCTGGGAAACAGAACCGTCTGAGAGGAGGCGCGGAATCTGTTTTAAGGGAAGCGTGTTGAACACGTACCTCAACCAAAACCGTCAACAATTTTGCTTGTCTTGCAGCGGAGTTTCGATCTCGTAGGTGCGGTTGAAGTTTCCAAAGACATTGGCTTTGAATCATGAATGGTACAATTTAGTTGTATTTTATATTCGTTTATTTAGTTTTGTAACCGGTATTGTACTAGTAAAATTTCCCACAAATAACGAGAGTCTCGTTATTATAATTATTTTATTAATAGTTTTAATAAAACGTGAACCTAGTTCCTACAATCTTAAAACAGACTTTCGTGAAGATTGTTGCTACAATCTTAAATCCCTTCTCTACGAGAATTTAGGTTCACGAAAGTTAAAATATTTAGTGGGATTTTTGTTAAAATCTTGTAAATATTTTTTTTGGGAAATATATATGTTTAGTACAAACGAGTCGGATTAATTTTATGATTGGAGTACAATCTTTAATCCGTATACCGTGTTACAAAAACGAACGTTTTGATTCAAGTTTTTGAAGTTCATGGGGTTTTGTTCGTGTTTAGATAAACTGAACCATACACAAAATAATATGTATTTCAATATATTTTTGAAATACTAAATTTTCTAATGAGCGTATTAGAAAAAAAAATTTGTAACCCCTTACAAATGTGTTTATAACGTTTAATTTCTTAATAATAAGCTTTTAGTAACCATAATTGATATATTAATGTTGGTTTTAAAAGTATGGAAATATATTTATTTTCTAATTAGCATATTAGAAAGTAATTATTTTATAAAATAACTAGTTTTAATAACTTCTAACGAGCGTGTTAGAAACGTTGTTGAAAGAATAACAAGATTAAAACTTTTTATATCTCTAACGAGCTTGTTAGAATTTTATAGAATAATAAGTTTTAATATCATCCTTTATATCTAATGAGTGTGTTAGATACGATGATTATGTAAAACTAACTTATTAAAAGACGATTAAATTTTCTAACGAGCATGTTAGAAAAGATTATTATTTCAAATAATTACCGACGAGCGTGTTGGAGACAATTATTTTGGATAATAAACCTTGTAACGGTTTCGTCTAAACTATTAAATTTCTAACGAGCGAGTTAGAAACGGATTTTTTCCACATACGTTTAAACGATTTTATTTGTTTATTTCTAATGAGCGTATTAGAAATAGTACATATATATATATATATATATATATATATATATATATTTATAAACTTCGAAACAAATTTTGTAATCATTACTTCTAACGAGCGTGTTAGAAAAGATTTAAAAAGTTTGACAATTGTTTATTTTCTAGCGAGCGGGTTAGAAAAAGTTTATGTTTATTTCTAACAAGCGTGTTAGAAAATGTTCATTTAAATAAACCAAAAGTGGCTTATGAGAATAAGTGTATTCGTTTTATTTCTAACGAGCGCGTTAGAAACGGTTTACTTGATAAAACAAACCGAATATTTTGAATGTTTGTCAAACAATTAAATTCTAATTAGCGTATTAGAATTGATTATCATACAAACCACTCATTTTAATGATTGGTAGTCGTTTATTATCTAACAGTGGGTTAGAAACGGTTTGAATATGAGAAACCAATGATTAAAACGATGTGTATTCGTTTTATTTTCAAACGAGCGAGTTTGAAACTGTTTATTAAATAAACTATTATAAGGTTTATGGTATTGATTTGTAATCAAACCATAAAAATATATAGTTTAATGTTAAAACACTTGCAAAAACGAGAAATGTTTTGAACGAATAAAACATATCTTTGCGAATTATAAGTGATTCGATACTTCAACGAGAAGTATAACGTCTTGAACCATGTAATAGTCTTGGAAAGACTATTTTGTGAAAAAACAACTCGATGTTGTTATAGATATTATAAGTTGCTCAACTACTTGCGAGTAGTTAATTGTAAACAACTTTATATTTGGAAAACTTGTGATTATTCAAGTTTAGAGTTTCAAGATGAAACAAATTCCATTGAGAGAGTACCTCAAAACATGACACGAAACGAAATAATTGTGTTTATTTCGGTCGAAAGTGTTGAAGATAATAACATTTTGGGATTATATGTTTAGATATCATTGGTGTATCCGTTATTATATATGTTCACTTTTATTTTATTTAAAATGTTGGACTACCGTTTGGGTTTATTTTACATAAACAAATGGATTAACATATAATAAAAGATAAATTTTTATTTTGGACTACTAATAATTTGTCACAAGGATACACATTTTGATACAAAGTGTAAAAAACAATTTACACGAACACAACGAGCGGGTTGTGATCATGACTTATATAATAAGACAAAAATCAAACATCAAACGTATAACGACTTCGTGAGAAATGTGGTGAATGGTTTGAGATAATATGCACGAAAACAAGATATGTCATTTAATGTTGAGAGCATCAACATGGAAATGCACATGTAAGTTTTCAAATAATATAACATATGAAAGAAATATATGTTATTATTGTAAATGATTTTAATAAATTTAGCAAATTTATTAAGGGAAATTTACAATAGTGATGGACTTGTAAATGATTCTTGATGTGTGTAAAATGCAACATATAAATTACATCAATTGTGGCATAAAACTAACCATTTTTTAGTACTAATGTTGGAAAAAGTATGCTTTTGTCTTCCTTTTGTATTTTCAGGATTAAATGAGCTCAAATTAACAAAAGAAGCAAAAAGGCAGCTAAATCTAGCATAAATACAAGAAAAGGAACAAACATGGCATGCCCGACCCCCCGACAGCATCTTCCCAAGCAAAATCAAGAAAACAGAAGGCTGAACACGCCCCGTGCTCAGTGAACACGGGGGCGTGCCCAAGTGCCAGCAGAAAAGACAAAGTTGTAGAAGCTTCTATCGCCCACCACGGGGCCGTGCTCAGCGGACACGGGGCCGTGGTCAACTCTAAGATTCCCAGGATCTGGGGAAATCTTGATAGTACAGATTTGCTTCTTCACACGGGGGCGTGCCCAGTGGACACGGGGGCGTGGTCAACTAATGCAGACAAGAGCAATTAATGAAGACAGAGAAGGATGATGGACACGGGGCCGTGCCCGAGCTTCTGTTCAGCCTATAAATAGGGGTGATTGGCTTAATTGCAAACCATCCCTTGGCACACCACCTCTCTCACACTTCACCCACCACCCACCACCACCATAACACCATCATCCATTGTCCATCATAGAGTGTGTGAGTCGTCTCGGGATCCAAGATTGATCGTAAGAGTTCTTGACAATCAAAGGCCATATTTGCCTAAGTCTCTTACATCACTTGGTGAAGACAAGTGTCTAGTGTAATACTTTTTATTTTTAATCTTTTCGCACTTTTTACTTGGTTATGTATTAATGACTTTAATAACTAGTTTCTTATATTGAAGGTGATTCTTCCTTATCGTTTGTCCGTGGTGTCTTGGCATTATTTTACTGTCTATATAAAATAAAAGATTTTCACCATTCATATCTCCACGGTCTATATGGAGGTATGTTGGCTACCTGGTCGAGGGTTAAGGGAACGGTTTGGTAAGAGTCTTGCCTTGTTCAGTGTATAGATCCTGCAAGGACCTGGGTCAAATTTAGTAGGACCTCCTTCAATACTTACCGGTATTGGATGGCGGGGGTCCAAACTCTTTGATCCCCTCATATGTAAGCTACTATTAATACATTAACCCGGCTACTTAGGACTGTATCCCTGCTGACTCAGACTACTTAGCCGAGGGTAACGTCACCTTCAAAAGAGGGGCCTACCATAATATGCATTAATAACTTAATTAATTATCTTTCAATAATTTGACCCTTTAGGATTGTATCCTTGTTGACTCAAACTACTGGGTTGAGGGTAACGTCACCTTCAAAAGAGGGGCCTACTACAATAACTAAGATATTCTCTTAAAAAGTGCAAAAGTGCGGAAATAATCAAAGGTTACACTAAACACGAGTCGGAGCCAAGTGATTCATCTTGTCTATCTATTTTTACTTTTATTTTATTTTCAGCATTTTAGTTAGTTTTTATTTTTCTAGTTTAAAACCTTTTTCTAAACTTTTGATTTGATTAGACGTTGAGGATAAACCGGTACTAAAAGCTCTTGTGTCCTTGGACGACCTCGGTATCTTACCAACACTATACTACGCTCACGATGGGTGCACTTGCCCATATGTGTGTTTAGTGTTAGTAAATATCGTGTTTTATAAATTTAAAACTTGGTTAAAAAGTATAAAAGGGCTTAAAATATACTTAAACTTATATATACACTTCACACGCATCAAGTTTTTGGCGCCGTTGCCGGGGACACAAGGATTTTAAGAAAGCTTAAAATCGATGGCCTAATCAGTTTTTCAAAACGCGCGCACATTTTTCTGCATATTAGTTTAATTTTTCATTTACAGTAGGTTGAACACGGGCTGTGCTCACTGTACACGGGGCCGTGCTGCACATTTTTCATAAAACACCCAGATACAGTAGCCTGAACACGGGGCCGTGCTCACCGAACATGCCCCGTGCTCCAAGAAATCAGTAACTTTAATTAAAACGCCCAGATACAGATTCTGTACACGGGGCCGTGTCCACTGAACACGGGGCCGTATCCAGCCTCTGTTTCTGTTTTTATTTTTGTTTTCTGATCTCGAGACTTGGTTGTGGTCTGCTGAGTGATTCTTATGGATCAGTACTCAGGAGGTTACAACTACACCTATGAGGAGGATGATTATATTAATAACTATTGCACTAATTGTGGTGACCCGCACTTGGTTCAATATTGTAACTTATATCAACCATCCACTTCATACACCTACTATGAGGAGCCCAGGTACGAGCCATCAACTTCATACACATCCTATGAAGACCAAAGGTATGAACCTCCCCCCTCATACTCATATTTTGATGAACCAATGTATGAGCCTTCTTACTCATACTTTGAGGAACCAAGATATGAGCCACCACCTTCATATGCTTACTATGAGGAACCATGGCGTGAACAACCCACCTCATATGAGTATTATGAAGAACAAAATTACGACCCTTATCCATCATATGCTTACAATAAAGAACAATGGTGTGAACCATCTACTTCATATGGGTATTATGAGGAACAAAGGATCGAACAACCGGATTCAAGCTTAGAAAATCCCGATCCTTTTTCTATAATCGAAGTGACCGATAGGATATTAGAACACCTTAGAGTTATCGATTGCTATATAAAAGAATCTCGCGCAAGGGAAGAGGAGTCCCGCGCAAGAGAAGAATTAAATAAAGAAGAGATAACTGAAAGTGTAAAAATAGAAGAACAAATAAGTGAAGAACCGACACATGAGTTAAACAACAAAAAAGATGAGTCCGACAACGTTAACATCCAAGAAGAGTCTAATTTTGAAGAAATTAATCTCTTGTCACCTTCTTTTGAAAATCATTGTTTAGTTCCCACTCATGCTAAGTTCTTAAAAGAGTTAAACACTAACACTAAAATTAACGAAACGGTAAACGTTAAGTTAACTAATGATCAAACCTCACTAATAAAAGAAGACCCATTTGAAATTAACATTACACCGGTTCCATGTTTTTTTCAAAATTCATTTATTAGTAATGTCACAATTGATAAAGATCTTTGTGTTAACATAATGCCCAACTACATTTTCGAGAAATTAAGTATTAGTGATTTTTCTCCACTTCAAATACCCATTTTTCTATCTAATCGGAAGGTAATAAAATCAATCGGTGTGGTTGAGGATGTCTTGGTTCAAACCAGTGTTGTAAAAGTCGCTAGGCAGTCCCTAGTCGGCCGACTGGGGTGTTGGGAGTAATCGGAGTACTCGGAGAGTACTCGGGGAGTACGCGGACATGGTAAATATAAAGAAAATTAATTGTTATATATTACTTATGTGTTAAAATAAGCATAATTCATGTCAACTGAGTATAATTTAAAATGAAACATGTTTAAAGTTCAAATATTCTGAATACAAGTCCGACTAGTCTGAGTACAAGGCCGAGTAGTCCGAGTACAAGGCCGAGTAGGCCGATTTTGACCGAGTTTGACCGATTAAAAGTCAACAAACCACGTTGACCGCCTAGACCGACTAGGCTGACTACGTCCGACTAGGCGCCGACTAGGCCGACTAGGCACCGAGTACTCCCGAGTAATCCTGAGGCCGACTAATTGAGACCGCCTAGTAGGAAGTCGCCTCGGAGGGGGTCCGAGGACCGAGTACTCGCCGAGTACTCGGCCGAGTAATCCGACTTTTACAACACTGGTTCAAACAAACCAAATGGTAATCCCAACCGACTTTGTCATCCTCGATAACGCTCCTCTAATCAATAGTCTATACAGATCATGCAGCCGTTCGATATCTCTTCAAAAAGCAGGACGCAAAACCACGTTTGATTCGGTGGATTTTACTCCTCCTAGAATTTGATATTGAAATCAAAGACAAAAGAGGAGCAGAAAACACCGCAGCAGATCATCTTTCACGCTTAGAAGACCCAAGTTTGGAGGTAACTAGTGTAACACCTCAAAAATTCACGTCCTATAATGTGTAGACACGTGTCATATGTTTGAACGTGTGAAAGAATGTTATAAAGGATTTAAGTTGACAATCATAAAAAGTATGTGAATATACGAGTTCTAAATGTCAACAATGAATAATTATATTATACATTAACCCTACATGATGCTCATACCTTCAAACGAATAAATCATGGATCATACGAAGCTAAATATAAAGGAAAGTGAGAGATTACAAACTGCAGGGGTTAAATGTGTCAACATGTTTAAGTTATACCTCTGAGTGGCCTTTTTGACAAACCCGAAGCTTTGTAACGGTAAATTATGCTCACTAGAATACACGATATAAATTTCGTAAAGTTTCGTTATCGTATGAGAAAGTTATGATCAAATTCGTGTGCGAGGGGTTAAAGCGTCAACGTTGAAAGTTAGGACTTTTCGGGTAACAATAAAGTTAACCGGGGACTTAACAAAGTGGGTATATGTCTTGAAGCCCTTATACGTCAATTACGAGGGCTCAAAATGCAAGAAAATAAGGTCTAATCAAAGTTTGAAGAGCCAAGGACCAAAACTGCAATTATGAAAAATATGTTGGCTGACCTCACACGCTCGCGTAGCGCGAGCCTTACATCCCATGCAGTCGCGCTACGCGACTGCCACATCTGGCCAGAATTGTGATTTTGTTTGATCTCTTGTCTGCCATAGCCTTGCAAATGCCATTAAATCGATTTGCCTCTTCATGCTTGGCCCCTAGACACCCCCTAAGCACTAGGAACACTTGTTAATCAGTTGTGGTGGGATGTAGACTTGTGTGTCAACTTCTTATGGTGATTAAATCACTATATAAAGCCTTAGTTTGCAACAAGTTCTTCACATCTTCTCTTGCACTTCCTGATCATTTCTGGAGCTCAAGACCCCTCTCAAGTGATCACTAATCAAGCTTAGGACTCTTGTAAGTTTGCTTGACTTTTCTTAATTAAGTTTTAGCTTAGTTTTAGCTTAAAAGTCAAACCGTCGTAATTAACGGTTGACTTTAAGATTAATCACTAATGGTCCAGTGATTAGTCGAATCAAAAGTAGTTATAAGTTGGTAATTATGTGGGTAATAAACCCTTAAAAGGGTTCCCCCTGATTCCCACTCTAACTAGGTCAAATGTCGGGTCAAACGTGTTAATAAAAAGTCAACAGAATATTTAAATTACAATTTATGCATGATTAGCAATGTATAACACATATAACCTGTTTGATCATTAATATAACTTGGTAATGAGTGTAAGAACATGTCTAAACATGTTCAACCCGACAATTTTCTGTAAAGACCCGGTTCGTAACCGAAAGTCACATAGTTTGACTTTCACTTTGACTTTCAGTTCTGACCCGTTTAAGCATGTTTTAGAAATGGCTTAGAGTGTTATTTGGACCAGGTAACATGCTAGTATAACCCTCTGTGATTATACACCATGGTTCATTAGTTAACCAATTAATATGCATGATTCCGTTAATTGCTCATGTGTTGACTATTATGCCCTTATTACCTTAAAACGTGATTTTTGGAAATGTAAAAGAGTAGAAACTTTAATTACTGATATATAAACTTGTATGCAAAGTTTGACATCAGTTTGAAGTGTAGATTAAGAGTTATGCTCGTTAGCGTAAAATGAAAGCCTTATGTTAATTAAACGGCGTAATTAGAGTATAGCCTAGTTAAGCCTACTTTTTTATATCAAACTTATTACCCACTGATGTAATATATTATTTTGGGAATTTTAAAGATTTTTAATTAATTTTAGGCTGAGCATAACTCATAGTCGTAGGCTTAATCCGGTAAATGTCGGTTTTCCCTTACGGGCCATAAAATGAGTTTTACATATCTAAACGACTCCAAACCTTTTGCTACTGATTAGATATGATAAATAAATTATTTTAAACCTCCTGGAAATATAAAAATATCAGACTTCTATATAGAACCCGGAAACGGCTTCTAATCGCCTAATTAAGCGTTTTTAGCGCATAGTATGTACTAGAACTATTTTAAACATACTAAGGTTGATACCTACTGATATTTGAGGTAAATTATAACATTTTAAAAGTAAGCAAAAGTTGTTTAACTCAGACTTCAATTTTGAGCTTTACGGCTTATGTGAAATTACCAAAATGCCCCTACGGGACATAGTTTGTGTTTAAATTCGTTTCGGGCATAATGGAAGGTATCCTACTGATATCACAATATAGTTGAGGCATATTAACTTAGGAAACCTGGTTAGGACTCTTATAATTACCCGTTACGCCTCTTACGCGTACGGTTCGGCCTATGTAACTAGTTTACATAAATTAGCCGAAACGAGTAAAACCTTATCGGTTTTATCTCAAAATCCAGAATGTGTTTAAGTTACCCATATTAAACAAGCATACAAGCTTTTCGGGTCAAAACCACATTTTAAACCGGTCTTCGCTCAATCACGCGTTTGAACCGTATCGGTCTAAGCTTAAGCTTAACTAAAGATCGTTAGGATTCTAATAGGTTATTATAAACCTTCGTTCTAGATTAGGAGCCCAGTAAAAGTACTTGCATTTGCTGTATTTGATTGATACTTTGCTCAGGTAAACACTCTTAACTTATTTTCCCTATACGGGCTTGGGATACGGTACTATAAAAGTATCGCTTGGTCGGGTGTATGTAATCATTTAAATCGGATTGTGATTGATGTATTTACATAACCTGTTTAATATGTATTATTTGGTGTATGGTCTTTGGGGGTTAAATGACCATGTCCCGGATATCCTTGGCATCATTCGAAGAAATGGCCACGACCTAAGCACGGGGTGTAGGCGTACACCTGACAGTTGCATTATGTAAAAACTGGTAATCCACTCAGAGGTATCATCCTTGTGGGCATTATACCGAAGCCGGTAATCCACTTAAAGGATGATAGCCTGTGGGCATTATACCTGTGGCGTGTCACTTAATCTGTCCTGATGGACGACAAATAAGTAAAACTGTATACATGATTATTTCAATAATTGTCCCAAGTTATAAAAGATATTTGTGCCGAAGTGCATTCAAACCAATTTACAAACTCTTTTCAAAATGAGTCAGTTGAGTTGTATTTACCAGTGTAAACTGACGTATTTTCCAAAAAGGCTAAGTGAAGGTACTAGACGAAATAGGCTGGCTACTCCAGGCATCATTAATCAAGTCTCGCAAGCTCTAGATGTCAAAGTCTGTTGAACAGTTTCCTTTATATTTTTGATCCGCCTGTGGATCTTTTACTTTCCGTTGTAATACTGGATATTACTTATTATTCGGAATGTAATATATTTATCTTTTGCTTCCGCTGTGCATTTATATATTGTGTTGTTTGACTATTATGTTGCCAACCACGTCACGATACTCCCCCACCGGGCCCACCGGTGACACGTGGAAAGTCGGGGTGTGACAACTAGGGACGAGCAAATCAACGAAAAATTTCCAACAGAATCCCTAGAAATGGTGGAGTACAAAGAAGAACCATGGTACACCGACTATGCTAACTACCTAGCTAGCGGTATAGTCGCTAAAGATTGGCCACATCATCAAAGAAAGAAATTCTTTGCTAATGTGAAGCATTATTTTTGGGAAGACCCTTATCTTTCCAAAATGTGTGCCGACCAACTCATCCGACGATGCGTACATGGTAACGAAGCAAGAAGAATTCTCTGCCATTGTCATGAAGGTCCATACGGAGGACATCATGGTGCCACTAGTATCGCACGAAAGGTATTTGATTCAGGATTGTAAGTGCAGTTCCTGCCGGGTAACTGTCGCTTATCAGTTCCGTATTAATCAAAACAGAAGTCCAAGTTAAAGTCAACAATAATAAAGAATTCAAGACCACATGAAGACCAAGGGGAGTTTGTTAGGGCACTTTAGGTGATAAGTGCATGTCTCCCATTCTTTAGGGTCTTTATTGTACTTTTGTTGAAAGTTAGTCCCAACTTTATCCTAGGGACATTTTGTCCAAGTTTTATGTCTAGGAAAAAGGTCAGGGGTTTATGTTAGGGACAAAAGTCAGGGTTTTGGTGTAGATTGTTTGTCCGAGTATAGTCCTAGTCTATATATATGTGTTGTATAGGATTAGGGCATCATCCATGGATGAGAAAATCGATAAACAAGAAAATTGACTTGAGAGCTTGGTGCACCTCTCACAAGATCCATTCTCAATCACTGTGTGTATTCTAGAGAGAGAGGGAGACTATGTGTTAGTGAGAGAAAGCTAGGGTTTAGATCTTTGTGATCTAAACCAGCTTGTAGAAGATGATGTATACTCGTTTGGTATGTAATCTGTGATGATTGTATTGAATTGAATGAGTTTGTCTTGCATCTTCTTCTTCATCTACCCTGTTCTTGTTCTTCATGTCTTGAATCAAGTGCAATGTTTGATGTTCGTCATCGATCCGGTGCTTTAACAGTGGTATCAGAGCATGGTTACCGATTCAGAATGGCCAACCATTTACAAAGACGCCCAAAGTCTTGTCAAAACATGTGATGCTTGCCAAAGAACAGGCAATATTTCTTCCAAAAACGAAATGCCACAAAACGAATTTCTTGTTTGTGAAATTTTTTATGTGTGGGGACTCGACTTTATGGGACCTTTCCCACCGTCAAAAGGAAACAAATATATACTTGTGGCAGTAGATTACTTGTCTAAATGGGCCGAGGCCTAGGCACTTCCAACCAATGATGGAAGAGTCGTGGTAAGATTTCTAAAAAAATTATTCTCTCATTTTGGAACACCTAAAGCATTAATAAGTGATAGAGGTACCCATTTTTGCAACCATCAACTTGAAATTTTTTTAACAAGATATGGGGTCTATCACCGGGTCTCAACAGCATATCACCCTCAAACAAACGGACAAGCCGAAGTGACTAATAGAGGTTTAAAACGAATACTCAAAAAAACCGTCGGGTTAAATAAAAAGGAATGGGCCGATAAATTAGATGATGCTTTATGGGCTTTTCGAACTGCTTATAAAACAACAATAGGTACAACCCCATATAAGCTAGTCTATGGAAAAAGCTGTCATTTGCTAGTAGAAATTGTACACATCCTATTGGGCAATTAAAAATGTAAACTTAGATTTAGAATTTGCCGGTAGAAATCGATTTTGTCAGTTAAAAGAATTAGACGAACTTAGGAATTATGCATACTCAAACTCTGAAATTTATAAGGAAAAAATGAAAAACTTGCATGACAAACATATTAAACCTAATGAAATCAAGTTCTTTTGTTTAATTCACGACTTCGATTGTTTCCTGGTAAATTAAAGTCTAGGTGGTCAGGACCTTTTTCCATCACCCATATTTTCCCACACGGTGCAGTAGAAATTAAATCTCGGAATGGAATTCCATTCAAAGTCAATGGCCAACGGCTGAAACTCTATCAAGGATTTATTGAGGATGAGGAGGAAGAAATCTCGCTTCAAACGGTCGAAGAGTGAAAGCAACAACATCATACCTGGTAAGTTACGAACCAACGGGATGACATCTTAATCGGTAGGTCTTCTAACCAAGTTTTGGGAAAACAAGGGCACTCACACGAGCACTAAAAAAATATATATTTTCCAACATTGCTCGGCACGAGGCCGTGTCCGCTGGACACGGGGCTGTGTCCGCGCGGCTGTCGGGATAAATCCTCTTTTTCATAACAGTTACACCATTCCACACGCCCCGTTTCCCCAAAAACGCTCTGGTTCAAGGTGATTTTCCACAGATTTTCGACGTCTCCCCTACTTCTAACAACATCAAGATGTCGAGGAAATTCACGAGGTTCAACACAAATGAGCTCGATGCTAGGGCAAGATACGAAGTACTTCAAACAAGACCAGAAGAATACCCAAGACAAGCATGCATGGATTTGTTAGCATTGGTGAACCAACTTGACCGGTTTAACAACCTCGTTACCGGCCCACTAAGAGTCACTCTAACCACTCGACTTCGCTCAGTCCACGAGTGCACTATGGAATTTTATAGCACCTTCACGTTCAATTCAAGGTGCGACCCATTTGATAGCGATGGGGTAGCATTCCGATGTGGTGGAACTAGGTACTCAATCTCGATGGCACAGTTTAGGTCGATAGTGGGGTTGTATGCGGAGGAAGATACGGGTAATGAAGAAAACACCGGAGGAGTGCGAGATTTTGATGAAAATGAGCGCCAAGTCGCTTGGGCTCAAATTGGAGAAGGGCACTACAACCCGAGCAGCACTAAGAGCACTAAGTTGAGGGACCCACTTTACCGTTACATCCATAGGGTCCTCGCTTACTGATGTGTGCAAAATGCAACATATAAATTTCATCAATTGTGGCATAAAACTAACCCTTTTTTTAGTACTAATGTTGGAAAAAGTGTGCTTTTGTCTTCCTTTTGTATTTTCAGGATTAAATGAGCTCAAATTCACAAAAGAAGCAAAAAGACATCAAAATCTAACATAAAGGAACAAGACGTGACATGCCCGACCCCACGACAGCATCTTCCCAAGCAAAACAAGACAACAGAAGACTGAACACGCCCCGTGCTCAGCCAGCACGGGGGCGTGCCCAAGTGTCAGCAGAAAAGACAAAGTGGTAGAAGCTTCTATTGCCCACCACGGGGCCGTGCTCAGCGGACACGGGGCCGTGGTCAACTATAAGATTCGCACAATCCAGCAAATCTGCATAGTACAAAGATTCTTCTGCACCACGGGGTCGTGCTCAGCGGACACGAGGGCGTGGTCAACTAAAAAGACAAAACTGCATTAAATGAAGAAAGAGAAGGATGTGGACACGGGGCCGTGCCCACTGGACACGGGGCCGTGCCCGAGCTTCTGTTCAGCCTATAAATAGAAGTGCTTGGCTCAAGCTCAAACCATCCCTTGGCACACCACCTCTCTTACACTTCACCCACCACCCACCACCACCATAACACCATCATCCACCACCATCATCCATTGTCCATCGTAGAGTGTGTGAGTCGTCTCGAGATCCAAGATTGACCGTAAGAGTTCTTGACAATCAAGGCCATGTTTGCCTAAGTCTCTTACATCACTTGGTGAAGACAAAGTGTCTAGTGTAATACTTTTTATTTCTAATCTTTTCGCATTTTTTATTTGGTTTCGTATTAATGACTTTAATAACTAGTTGCTTATGTTGAAGGTGATCTTTCTTTATCGTTTGTCCGTGGTGTCTTGAAATTATTTTACTGTCTATATAAAATAAAAGATTTTCACCATTCATATCTCCACGGTCTATATGGAGGTATGTTGGCTACCTGGTCGGGGGTTAAGGGAACGGTTTGGTAAAGGTCTTGCCATTGTTCAGCGTTTAGAGGTCCTGCAATGGACCTGGGTCAAATTTAGTAGGACCTCCTTCAATACTTAACGGTATTGGATGGCGGGGGTCCAAACTCTTTGATCCCCTCATAAGTTAACTACTATTAATACTATAACCCGGCTATTTAGGACTGTATCCCTGCTGACTCAGACTACTTAGTCGAGGGTAACGTCACCTCCAAAAGAGGGGCCTACCATAATATTGCATTAATAACTTAATTAATTATCTTCCAATAATCCACCCTTTTAGGATTGTATCCTTGCTGACTCAAACTACTGGGGTGAGGGTAACGTCACCTTCAAAAGAGGGGCCTACTACAATAACTAAGATAATCTCTTAAAATAATGCAAAAGTGCGGAAATAATCAAAGGTTACACTAGATACGAGTCGGAACCAAGTGATTCATCTTGTCTATCTGCTTTTTCTTTTTATTTTTATTTTTCAGCATTTTAGTTAGTTTTTATTTTTCTTAGTTTAAAACATTTTTCTAAACTTTTTGATTTGATTAGACGTTGAGGATAAACCGGTACTAAAAGCTCTTGTGTCCTTGGACGACCTCGGTATCTTACCAACACTATACTACGCTCACGATGGGTGCACTTGCCCATATGTGTGTCTAGTGTTAGTAAATATCGTGTTTTATAAATTTAAAACTTGACTAAAAAGTGTTAAAGGGGCTTAAAATTTACATCTAATATATATAACACTTCGACACCCATCAAGTTTTTGGCGCCGTTGCCGGGGACACAAGGATTTTAAGAAAGTTATGAATCAACGGCCTAATCGTTTTTCTTATTTTTCATTTTTTAGGATTTTTTTTTTTAGTTTTTCTGTTTCTGCAGAGCTCAGCACGGGCCGTGCCTGGTCGGACACGGGCCGTGCCCAGCACTATCACTGGCAGTTTTTATTTTCCGAGTTACAGAGGGCTGAACACGGGGCCGTGTCGGTGCAACACGGGGCCGTGTCCAACTCCCAGTAACAGGGATCCGGAGAACAATTACTGTAACTTTGACCACGGGCCGTGTTCGCTGAGCACGGGGCCGTGGTGAACATTCTGACCAACATTCTTTTCTGTTTTTATCGCAAGACTTGGAACCTTGGCGCCACATCTAAACATCCTACGTAGTGCATGAGCTCCAGTTCTAGTAGAGACATAAAAGAACCTCTTGAAGAACCCGAACGCTTTCTCAGAAAAAGACTTAAAGCTAAAAATCAAGAGAAAGTTTCGGGGGACCCACTTCCAATGGCGGACCAACGTACCCTTATGGATTACCTACGGCCCACCGTAGGAAATCTCGGCGCCGCTATCAATGCACCGAATGTCGAAGCCAACAACTTCGAACTTCGGCCGCATTTGATACAAATGCTTCAAAACTCCGCAACCTTTCATGGGCTTGCGGACGAGGATCCCCATCTACATATTACTAATTTCTTAGAAATATGTGATACCTTTCGGATCAATGGAGCATCAAACGACGCCATTCGCCTTCGGATGTTTCCATTTTCACTAAAAGACCGGGCTAAGGCTTGGCTTAACACCCTCCCAGTTGGCTCGGTAAACACCTGGGATGAACTAGCCCAAAAGTTTTTATATAAGTATTTTCCTCCTGCTAAAACGGCTAAATTAATGACTGAAATTAATACATATTCACAAGAAGATGGGGAATCCTTATATGAAACTTGGGAAAGGTTCAAGGAGCTACTAAGAAAGTGTCCTCATCACGGTCTTGCGGTATGGCAGCAAGTATCCACTTTCTACAATGGGTTGTAGCCACACACAAGACAAACACTTGATTCTAGCTCCGGGGGACTTTTAGGTAATCGTCGCCCAAATGAAATATATAATCAAATTGAGGAAATTGCTCAAACTAATTTTCAATGGCACACTCCCCGAGGTAATAAATCTATTGCCCCGGGCGCCCATAAGGTTGATGAAAACACATCTTTACAAGCCCAAATCGAGGCCCTCTCTTCAAAAATCAAAAAGCTAGAAATGACAAAAACGGCCTCGGTTATGGCTTGTGAAGGGTGTGGTGGGCCACATGAAAATTGGAGTTGTATGAAAGAATTAGATGAACAAACAGAAACGGTAAACTACATTGATAACAGACCTAGGCCGTCGAGTCCTCCTACGGGTACCTACAACCAAGGATGGCGTAACCACCCAAACTTTGGTTGGAGAGATCCCGGCAATAGTAGTAACCAACAAAACCAACGAACTAACTTTCAACAACCCCAAAATTTTTCTCAACAACAAGGTGGAAGAGAAAGGCTTGAAGATACTGTATCTCGCCTCATCTCCGACACCGAAAAGAAAAACTCGGATCGATTTTAACAACTGGAATCGAATTTTAGAAATCAACAAGTTAGTATTCAAAACATTGAAAAACAAATAAACCAACTAGCTCAAAATTTCTCCGAGAGACCGCAAGGCGCGTTACCAAGCAATACCGAACCCAACCCGAAGGCACAAGTACATCTCATCACATTGAGAAACCGGACCGTGGGCCCCGAAGATGCTCCATTACCGCCAAATGAAAGAAGCCCTTCCAGCCCAACTAATTCTCCAACCACACCCCAACCGGAGAATGCTTCTTCACAAAATCAAGAACCCGCCAAGACTCCACCGATTCCATACCCAGGTAGGTTAAATCGTCAAAAGACCGATGAGCAATTCGCAAAATTAAAAAATTTACTAAAACAATTGCACGTTAATATTCCTTTTATTGAAGTCCTTACCCAAATGTCTAAATATGCAAAATTTATGAGGGACTTCCTCACTCATAAGAGGAAAATTGAATCACTGCAATTAGTTAACTTAGGCGAAGAATGCTCCGCCTTAGTACTCAACAAACTTCCGCAAAAGAAAATTGATCCCAGAAGTTTCACAATTCCTTGCTCGATCGGGGAGTCCCCCGTTCGTAATGCATTAGCCTATCTCGGGGCATGCATTAACCTCATGCCTACATCAATGTTCAAACGACTCGGCCTAGGAACAACGAGCCCTACAAAGATGAGCATACAACTCGCCGACAGATCCGTCAAATTTCCACAAGGTGTCGCTGAAAACCTATTGGTCAAAGTTGAGAATTTCGTTTTCCCAACCGACTTTGTCATCCTAGACATGGAAGAAGACGCCGATGTTCCTCTCATCCTTGGGAGGCCATTCCTAGCCACCGCTCAGGCAGTGGTTGATATGAATGATGAAACTCTAACATTGAAGTTTGGGGACGAGGAAGTAAAGTTTGGAGTTGGAAAGAGAGTAGAAGACGAAGATCCGGTCAACTACATGAAGGTCATAGACTCAAGCTTGGATGACGCTCTCCGACGGTGTAACATGGGATGCAATACATCCCACTTGGGTAACATATGACCGGGCTTTGGGTCTAGCCAAGGACCCTTATAAACGTGGCGCACCACGGAGGCATTCCGCGGAACTATCCTTAGTTTAGTTTAGATTAATTTACATGTTTTCTAGTTAGTGTTAATTTTCAGGAATAAAACACACTTGAGATGACAAAGGATACAAGGGAAACTTGAACCAGCACTCCATGCAGGAAAACAGAGCCGTCCGACAAATTTCTTCGTTTACAGTAAGTTCGGCACGGGCCGTGTCCACCCAACACGGCCCCGTGCTGCACAATCTGCAGAAAAAGACCCAGTTCAGGTAACTGGACACGGGCCGTGTTCACCCAACACGCCCCCGTGTCCAGGCTTCTGTTTCTCTTGCTTTAATTTTGTTACTGGCACTTGAACACGGGGCCGTGCCCGGACAACACGGGGCCGTGTTCAGCGCCCAGTAACACAAAATTTTTGCTTTTTCACACCCTTTTACACATTCAATCAACTTAAAAACTTATTTTTGGGACACATTGAGGACAATGTGTAATTTAAGTGTGGGGGGGATGCTAAAATCTTGAATCTTGCAAGTCCTAAATACAAGCCTTACACAAAACTCTATTGGAACCGCTAATCACCCCAAATTTTTTTCAAAAATTTTCATTTTTTCTTGTCTAGGTTTAACTCGGGAATTTCAAGTTCTAAAAAGGTTATATTTTTACGAATTTACAACCGATAGCGTCGTGATAAAAAGAACCAACATAAGAAAATTATGAAAAGGCATGACAAGCTTAGTTAAAATTCGATTATATATACTTGATCACATAAAAACCCATTCCCACAAAAGTGAGTTTTGAGCCTTTATTGAGCATACAATTACATATCATTAGACTAAATGCTCATTTTTCGTTTCTTGTGTGAATAGCCGCTTGGTTCTTACGACTCTAGAACTTGCCATGACGATACATTCCCGGTCCTTACCAACTTAAACCCGAGTAAGTAAATGATGGAGGCATTAGGACTAACCCCTTTTTATTTCTACACCATTATTTTTCTTTTTTTTACCACCTACCCAAAATCCCCCTAGTTAGCCCCTTTGAGCCTAAACCTTTTCATTTCATAACCCAAACCAAACACCCTTTTACCCACCAAAACCTTTTTATTTTTAACCCATTGTTTTAGCAACTAGCTAGGTTTCTCGTATGACTTTTCTTTAAAAAAAAAATATTGATGATGAAGCAAAAGAAAATAAACAAACAAGTTCATCAAAAATAACTTTGTTTGAATAATAGCTTCATCAAAATAAAAGTTACAAAAATAAAAAAAAAGTCTTACGAAAACCGACGCTTGTTACGCTTTTCGCCCTTTTTCTACTAACCACTAACCACTAACCCAACCACCTACCTTTAACCCAAGCCTAACCCTTCACCCAAAAAGTCCTCTTGATATTTACAAAGGTATATAAGTTAAAAAGGAGGAGGATTGATTGCTTGGCAAACCTATGGTAGAAGTAAGTTCCATGCCGCTCTCGAGTGATCCACAAAAATACATTTTCGGCCGAGTGTTGAGTGATCCCCGTGAGGTATGTGAACTTGTATATAAATAGAATTTTAAATAGGCATGTTATGCCCTAATAAGTAATTTATCTTATGAAAAGTTTTAAATAAATCATGACGAATAGGATTGTAAATAAATAAAAATAAAATTAAATAAAGAATCTTGGAAATCCCGACACTCTACGACAAGCCCAAAAACCTTCTTCTCTACCCATTCCATTTGGGGAGTGTAATAGCCACATATTAAATAGTTTTGCTTGAGGACAAGCAAAGATTCAAGTGTGGGGGTATTTGATGTGTGCAAAATGCAACATATAAATTTCATCAATTGTGGCATAAAACTAACCCTTTTTTTAGTACTAATGTTGGAAAAAGTGTGCTTTTGTCTTCCTTTTGTATTTTCAGGATTAAATGAGCTCAAATTCACAAAAGAAGCAAAAAGACATCAAAATCTAACATAAAGGAACAAGACGTGACATGCCCGACCCCACGACAGCATCTTCCCAAGCAAAACAAGACAACAGAAGACTGAACACGCCCCGTGCTCAGCCAGCACGGGGGCGTGCCCAAGTGTCAGCAAAAAAGACAAAGTGGTAGAAGCTTCTATTGCCCACCACGGGGCCGTGCTCAGCGGACACGGGTCCGTG